>RCIC01000138.1:0-14787 GCA_018883505.1 Ceratosolen fusciceps | reverse complement strand
TAACGTCATGAGTCAAGGAGGAATAATAATATTTAGTAAAATTATTTCATATAATAAAAAAAAAATTATAAATTTTGATAAAATATTACCTTATGAATGTGGATTTGATACTTTTAATTCTTATAAAATTCCTTTTTCTTTACATTTTTATTTAATTTCAGTAATTTTTTTATTATTTGACGTAGAAATTTCATTAATTTTACCTATAATTAATACAATTAATATAATAATATACTTTGAATTTTATTATTGTATAATAATAATTTTTTTTATTCTTTTAATTGGATTATTAATTGAAATTAATGAAGGAGCATTAAATTGAAGAATTTAATTATTTAATAGTTTAATAAAATATTAAATTGCAAATTTAATGATGTTAAAAAATAACTTAAATATAATAGTAATAAGGAATATTTCCTATAAATAAATTTACAGTTTATTACTTTAAATCAGACATATTACTAGAAATAATAATATATTAATATTATTAACTAAATTAGCAATTTAGTTTATCTTATTTCAATTATATATATATATATATTAATAGAAATATAAATAATTCAATTATTTAATTAATGAATTAGAAATTCATAATATTTAATATTTCTTTAATTGGAATAATAAATATATTCAATGATATTATTAACAATAATATACCTATTTTAGGTTTCAATTAAGTAATAAAATTTATACAAATTATATATATATTAAACTTTGAAAGTTTAAAGTTTACTTTAACTTAAAATTTTATAAACATTCATATAAAAATAATGATATTATTCTAATTCAATTTAATAAAATATGATTTGATGAAAAATTATTTTTTAAATTAATTAATTTAAAAGAATTCTTTAAACATAAATAATAATTTATTATACATGAATATAATAATCGTATATAAATAAAAACACTAATAATAGTAGAATAAATTATCACTATTATTATTCAAAATCTTAAATTAACTATTCTTTTTAATGAAATTCATTTTACTAAAAATCCAAAAAATGGAGGAATTCCTATTAATGAAAATATTCTTATTATTAAAAAATAAAATAAAGAAGGATTAATTTTTATAATATATAAATCATTAATATTATTTAAATTAAATTTATAAAAAATTAAACATAAATTTAATGAAATAATTGAATAAATTAAAAAATAATTTAATAATATAATTTCATTATAAAATATTAATATTAATATTCAATTTATTTGAACAATTGAAGAAAATGATATAATTATTTTTAAAGTAATTTGATTTAATCTTAATATACTAATTAATAATATTCCAATTAAAATAACTATTTTTAATAATTCTAATACAAATTCATTTAATATTATTGAATCAATAATTAATCTTATAACTACTAAAGGAATAATTTTTTGAATAGTTGATAAAACAAAAATATTAATTCAATTTAATCTATTAAATATTTTTAAATATCAAAAATGAAATGGAGGGATTCCTATTTTAATTATTAAAGATAAAAATATAAAAATTGTATTAAATTTAAATATAAATAAAGTTAAAGATCTAAATAAAAAAATAAAAGAACTAAAAGTTTGAATTAAATAATAATTTATTAATACATAATTTTCTATTAATTCATCATAATATATAATATAAATAAATCTAACTAATCTTAATTCTATTAATATTCATATAGAAAATCATCTTATTGAAATAAAAGATAAAATCCTACTAATAAAAATTAAAGGTATAAAAATAATATAAATATAATAATTAAAAAAAATCATTTAATATAATATTTATTTAATATTATATTAAATCTGATTAAATTAATTTAACTTGCTAAAAAATAAATTAATAAGTATAAAAATAATCAAACTACATCAACAAAATGTCAATATCAAATTGCTATTTCTAAACCAATAGGATAACGTTTAAAATTTATATTATAATTTATTAATCTTAAATGAATTAATAAAAAAATAGTACCAATTAATACATGTAATCCATGAAATCCAGTTCCAAAATAAAAAATTGATCCAAAAACTCTATCATTAATTGAAAATAAAGCTATATCATATTCTTTATATTGAAAATATGTAAAAATTATTCCTAATACTACAGTTACTGTTAAAGCAGATACACTATCTTTGTAATATTTATTTAAAATAGCATGATGACATCATGTAATTGAAACTCCAGAACTTAATAAAATAATAGTATTTAATAATGGAATTAAATAAGGATCAAATATAATAATTCCTTTAGGTGGTCATATTCTTCCAATTTCTATTGATGGAGATAAATATATATGAAAATAACATCAAAAAATTCTTAAAAAAAAAAATAATTCTGAAATAATAAATATAATTATTCCTAATTTTAAACCATTTTGAACTTCTGAAGTATGAGATCCCGTATAACTTTCATTAAGAGTATCACGTCATCATTGATATATAACTAATAAAATTAATCATAATCCAAAAAATAACATAAAATATTCTTTTTTTTTTAATATATTTATAAATCCTAGAACAAAAACTATTAATCCAAATGATATTAATAAAGGTCATGGACTTGGGGAAACTAAATGAAAAGGTTGATAGCAATTTCTTTTATCTATAATAATATTTTTTTTCATTAAGTTAATTCAATTCTATATAAAATTATTAAACTAGTAAATACATAAGCTTGAATAATTGTAACACTAAACTCTAATAATATTAAAATTAATTGACTAATTACTACTAAAATTCTAATTAATAAATTTTTCTCACATAAAGAAGATATTAATCTAATTAATACATGTCCAGAAATTATATTAGCTGATAATCGAATTGCTAATGAACCAAATCGTATAAAATTTCTTACAGTTTCAATAATAACTATAAAATTTAATAATCCTATTGGTGTTCCTTGAGGAACTAAATGAATAAACATATGATTAGTATTTTTGATTCATCCAAATAATATAAATGCTAATCAAATAGTTAATGATAAAGCTAATCTCATTCTAAAATGACTAGTAGCTGTAAAAATATAAGAAAATATTCCTAAAAAATTATTTAAAAAAATTATAATAAATAATCTTATAAATATTAATATATTTATTAAATTATGTTTATAATTTAATAAAATTTTAAATTCTTCTATTAATAATTGAATTAAATAAATTAAAATAAAATTTCATCGAGAAGGAATTAATCAATATATTCTAGGAATAAATAATATTACATAAATTAAACTAAATCAATTTAAAGAAAAATTTATTGATGAAGAAGGGTCAAAAATTGAAAATAAATTTATCATAATCATTTAAAATTAATTTTTCTTTTTTCAATTTTATTTATATTTTCAATTTTATATAATGAAAATAAATAATTTAATAAAATTATTCTTAATAAAAATAAAATTAATACATATAAATATAAATTTATTCATAATAAAGGTTTTATTTGTGGAATAAAATATTATAAATTATTTATTTATTTTATAAAAATAATAATCAACTATTTAAATACTTAAAAATATTATAAAAATAATTACTTTAATTTGACAAATTAATATTATAAATTAACTAATTTTTATTTTATTCAATTGAGATAATTATATCATATTTGATTTAAAAAATCAACTCTTTAAGTTAAGATATCAATTGAATATATTAATTAATCAACATTAATTAATCAATTATAAAAATTTTTAATATCTACTGCTTCTATACCAATAGGTATAAATCTATGATTAACTCCACAAATTTCTGAACACTGACCAAAATAAACTCCTACACGACGAATAATAGCACCTGTTTGATTAATTCGTCCTGGAACAGCATCAACTTTTATTCCTAATGAAGGAATAGTAAAAGAATGAATAACATCTACAGCTCTAACTAAAAATCGAATTGGAACATTAATAGGAACAACTAAATAATTATCTACATCTAATAAACGAAATAATTCTTTATTTTTAAAATTACTAATTATATAAGAATCAAATGATTTTTTTATATAATCACTATATTCATATCTTCAATATCATTGATGACCAATTACTTTAATAGTTATTAAATAGTCAGTATCATTTTCAGTTAAATATAATAATTGTAATGATGGAAAAGCTAAAAAAAATAAAAGAATAAAAGGTAAAATTGTTCAAATAAATTCAAGAAAATCTCCATGAACAAAACTTAAATCTATAAATTTATTTGAAATAACTCCAAATGTTAAATATATAGTTACTACTATAATTAAAATAGTAAAAATTATAACAAAATCATGAAAAATACATATATATTCTATAATAGGAGAATTTGCTTCTTGAAAACTTATTTGTCCTCATAATGAAATTTCTAATAGTAAAATATTTACATATATAGGATTTAAATCTATTACACTAATCTGCCATATTAGAAAATAAATAAATTATCTTGAAATTACTTTAGGAATTTCATAAAATGAATGATCTGAAGAAGGATAATTTATTAATCATTCAATTGAAATATTTATTTTATCTAAAAATACTACCATTCGTTGACTTATTAAAGCTTCTAATAAAATAAATATAAAATATATTGTACTAATAAATGAAATGATAGATCCAAAAGTTGATAATATATTTCAACATATATAAACATCAGGATAATCTCTATATCGTCGAGGTATACCTCTTAAACCTAAAAAATGTTGAGGAAAAAAAGTAATATTAACTCCTGTAAATATTATTATAAAATGAATTTTTAATCATTTTTGATTTATTATTAATCCAGTTAATATAGGAAATCAATGAATAAACCTACCAAAAATTGAAAATACTGCTCCTATTGATAAAACATAATGAAAATGAGCAACTACATAATAAGTATCATGTATTATAATATCTAAAGCTGAATTTGATAAAATCACTCCCGTAATTCCACCAACAGTAAATAAAAAAATAAATCCTAAAACTCATAAATTAGATGCTGAATATACAAATACTGATCCTGTTATAGATGCTAATCATCTAAAAATTTTAATTCCAGTAGGAATAGCAATTACCATAGTTACAGAAGTAAAATAAGCTCGTGTATCTACATCCATTCCTACCGTAAATATATGATGACCCCAAACAAAAAATCCTAAAACTCCAATTCTAACTATTGCATAAATTATTGCTGATGAACCAAATACTTCTTTTTTTTTAGCTTCATTAATAATAACTTGAGAAATTAAACCAAACCCTGGTAAAATTAAAATATAAACTTCTGGATGTCCAAAAAATCAAAATAAATGTTGATATAAAATTGGATCTCCTCCTCCAGCTGGATCAAAAAAAGAAGTATTAAAATTTCGATCAAATAATAATATAGTAATAGCTCCAGCTAATACAGGCAATGATAACAATAATAAAACTGCTGTAATTAAAATTGATCATGCAAATATAGGAATTTTTTCTAATGAAGTTAATTTTATATTATAAATAGTAGAAATAAAATTAATAGCTCCTATAATAGAAGAAATACCAGCTAAATGTAATGAAAAAATTGAAAAATCTACTGATATTCTACTATGAAATAATTTTGATGATAATGGAGGATAAACTGTTCACCCTGTCCCAGTTCCAGAACCAGTAAATATACCAATTAATATTATTAAATAAGCTGGAGGTAATAATCAAAATCTTATATTATTTATTCGAGGAAAAGCTATATCTGGTGCTCCTAAAATTAAAGGAACTAAATAATTTCCAAATCCTCCAACTAAAGTTGGTATAACAAAAAAAAAAATTATTGTAAAAGCATGACTAGTTACAATTGAATTATATAATTGATCATTTCCTAATAATGAACCTGGACCTAATAATTCTATCCGAATAATTATTGATATTATTAATCCTACTATTCCTGATCATATCCCAAAAATTAAATATAAAACACCAATAGTTTTATGATTTGTTGAATAAAATCATTTACTCATTTTATATAGTTTAACTAAAACATTATATTTTCAATATAAAAATAATTAATTTTAATTTATAAAATATTTAAAAATAATTAAATTATCATAATATCTTCAATATTATATTTTATATTAAACTATTTAAATATTAAATTAAATAATCATAATAATTAAAATTATAATTATTATTAAAGCTAAAATTAATTCAATCATATTTGCTTTATTAATAATTAATAATTTGTTTAAATTAAAAAAAGAAAAATTTTGTAAAGTTTCTTTATATAAATAATCCCTTCATCCTTTTTCATAATTATTTATAAATTTCTTTCCAAAGATTATAGGATAATATATAAATAATAAAAAAAATTCTCTTCCTATTCAAACTTTCTGAATAAAATATAATAATAATTTATTGAAATTAAATTTATAAATAAAAATTAATTTACTCAAAATAATTGAAATTAAACACATAAATATAAAATAAATTTTATCTCATAAAGAAACAAAAAAATTTTCAATATTTATAAATAATAATCATTTTATAGAAAATCCAAAAAATAATCTAAATAACAATAATAATAATATAGATAAATTTATAGTTTTTGATTCAACTCATATTTTTAGTGGAATAAATTTATTAACTTTAATTCTTAAATATTGAATTATTCGTAATCTATAAATAATAGTTAACATAATTCTTAAATCTAAAATAATTTTATTAATAAAAGTAAAATTTTCTCTAATTATTATATACTCTAAAATAGGATCTTTAGAATAAAATCCAGATATATATGGTAATCCACATAATGAAAAAGTAGAAATTATTATAATTATTATAGTTAAAGGTATTCTTTTACTTACATTTCCTATAACTCGAATATCCTGATTATCATTTATAACATGAATAATAGCTCCAGAACATATAAATATTATTGATTTAAAAATAGCATGAATAATTAAATGAAAAAAAACTAAATCAAATTGCTTAGTCCCATAAATTATTATTATTAATCCTAATTGAGATAATGTAGAAAATGCAATAATTTTTTTTAAATCATTTTCAAAAATAGCAGAAATTCCAGCTATAAATATAGTTAATAATCCTGTAATTTTAATATACTCTAATAAAACAATATTAAATTGTATTAAATAACTAAATCGAATTAATAAATATACTCCAGCTGTAACTAAAGTAGAAGAATGTACTAAAGATGATACAGGTGTTGGAGCTGCTATAGCAGCTGGTAATCAAGCTGAAAAAGGAAATTGAGCTCTTTTAGTAAAAGCAGCAATAATAATTAATAATAAAATTAATCATTCTATATAATTATAATTTATAAAATTTCATCTTCCATATATTAATATTAATCTAATTGATATAATAATCATTACATCTCCCACCCGATTTATTAAAACAGTTAATATTCCAGATTTATATCTAGATGGATTATTATAATAAATTACTAATATATAAGAAATTAATCCTAATCCATCTCATCCAATTAAAATTGTTATTATATTTGGACTAAAAATTACTAACAATATACATATAATAAAAAAAAATACTAAATAAAAAAATCGATCCTTATAATTATCATGACTTATATATTCTGTACAATATAATATAACTCTAGAAGAAATTATTATAACAATAAATATAAATATTAAACTTATTCAATCTACATAAATAAATATATGAATTATAGTTCTATTTAATTCACAAATATTTCATTCTATAAATATCGAATATTTAATTAATAATAATATTATTCTTATAAAAAAACAAAAAATTCTAATAATTAAAAACATTAAACTTCTTAAATAATATAATAAAATCTATTTTCAAATATATTTAAAATATAATTTATTTATATATATTTGATCCCACAAATCAATATTTTAATTAAATTATTTAAATAATAAAAAAATTCTAATTTTAAAATTAAAAAATTTAAAGGAATTCAATGTCCAATTATTACAATAAAATTATTTACATTATTAGGATAAATTTTATAAATATATTTTCTTACCTTACCATGATAAGAAATTGAAAATAAATATAATGAATAAACTGCACTTATAAATAAACCAAATATTAAAAAAATTATTAAATTTTTACACCACATAACTATTGAGATAGAAATCATAATTTCACTAATTATATTTAAAGAAATTGGAGCTGCTATATTACATCTACAAAAAATAAATCATCATAAACACATAGATGGTAATAAATAAATTATTCCTTTATTAACTATAATATTTCGAGAATGAGTTCGTTCATAAAAATAATTTACTAAAACAAATATTGCTGAAGAACAAAATCCATGACCAATTATTATTAATAAAGATCCTAAATAACCTCAATTAGAATAACTTAAAAATCCTATAATAACTATACTCATATGAACAACAGATGAATAAGCTACTAGAACTTTTATATCAAATTGTCGTAAACATACTATTCTTAAAATAATTATCCCTAATAATCTAATAATAATAATCCAATAATTAATCTTTATTCCTCTTTTTATTATTACTAAAGTTGCTCGATATAATCCATAACCCCCTAATTTTAATAAAACTCCTGCTAAAATTATTGATCCTGCTACAGGAGCTTCAACATGAGCTTTGGGTAATCATGAATGGAATAAAAATATTGGTAATTTAACTAAAAAAGCAAAAATTAAAAAAAAATACATTAAATCATTAGAATAATTATTTCACATTATTGAATCATAATCTAAAGATCCAATTTTATTATATAAAATAAAAATAATAAAAAACAATGGTAAAGATGCAAATATACAATAAAAAAATAAATATAATCTAGCATTCAATCGTTCTGGTTGATATCCTCATCCTAAAATAATTAAAAATAAAGGAATACATCTTACTTCAAAAAAAAAAAAAAAAATAAAAAAATCTAATGTTCTAAATCTTAAAATTAATCCTATTAATAAAATTAATAATAAAAACCTATATTTTTTATTATTTTCTACTTCTAATCTAACAAGAAAAACTAAAGCAATAATTCATAAACTCAATATAATTAAATTAAAACTTATTATATCAATTCCTATTCAATAATATATTATTATTCATGAATCATATTCTTTCTGGAATTTTACAAAAAAAATAATTCTAATTAATAATAATAAATTAGCTATAAAAATTATTAATTTTTTTTTATCAATATAAATCCTAATTAAAATTATTCCAATTAAAAATATTAATAATCTTACCATAATATTAAATTTAAAGAATTAACCATATTATTTCCACTTGATCGAATTATTAAAACCAATACAGTTAATCCAATTACACTTTCACAAACTAAAAATACTAATAAATATATAATTAATCTTAAATTATCTAATTTAATTATTAAAGAACAAAATAATAATAATAATCTTAATATTATAAATTCTAATATTATTAAAGATAATAAAATATAATTATAAGAATATGAAAATATTAAAATTCCTAAAATAAATATATAAATATATAAATAATAATTACTAAATATATATAAATTAATAATTAATTAATTTATATCAAAAAAATAAGTAAATAAATCTTATATCTTTAGTCTCCAAAACTAAAATTTTATATAAACTATTTTTTGTAAATTTAAATTTACTTAGTTATTAATTTAATAAAAATATTAATTTTGTAAATTAAAAATAAACAATAGTTTATAACTAATTCATGAAAATATCAATAATTATTTTAATCTTTATAAATTTAATACTTCCAATAATTTATATATTTATTTTTCCTGATAAAAGAATTAATCCAGTTTATGTAGGGACAATTTTATTTATTAGAATTATTATATCAATAATTCCAATATCTCTTTATGCTCATAATAACTTAATTTCTTTTATTTCATTTATAATTCTAATTGGAGGATTAATAATATTATTTATATATTTTACTTCTTTTACAAGAACAGGATCTTTGAATATAAATTGAAAAAAAATACAAATAATTATTATATCAATAATATTATATATTATAATAATTATTAGTTATATAAATAAATTCCATTTATATTTACCCTTCTCAAATTCTAATGATTCTCAATCAATTTTTAACTTAATAAAAAGAAATAAATTTGATTACGAAATTAATATTCATATAATATATTCATATGAAAGACTAATTATTATAATATTTATATTATTTTTTTTATTTATTTGTTTAACAATTATTGTAAAAATATGTTTAAATAATCCAAAAAATATTCGAAAAGTATCATAATGAAAAAATCAGTTATTAAAAATCATGAATTATTAAAAATTATTAATAATTCATTAATTAACTTACCTACCCCCATAAATATTTCTATTTGATGAAATTTTGGTTCATTATTAGGATTATGCCTAATTAATCAAATTGTTTCAGGATTATTATTATCAATTCATTATACTCCTAATATTACTTTAGCTTTTAATAGAGTAATTCATATTATTCAAGATGTAAATTACGGTTGATTATTTCGATTAATACACATAAATGGAGCTTCAATATTTTTTATTTGTATATATATTCATATTGGACGAAATTTATATTATAATACTTTTAAATCTATTAAGACTTGAAGAATAGGAGTAATTATTTTTTTAGTAACAATAATAACTGCTTTTATAGGATATGTATTACCATGAGGTCAAATATCATTTTGAGGAGCTACAGTTATTACTAATCTATTATCTGCTGTTCCTTATATTGGAGATATAATAGTAAATTGATTATGAGGAGGATTTTCTGTTAATAACGCTACTTTAAATCGATTTTATTCATTTCATTTTATTTTTCCTTTTATTATTTTATTTATAGTAATTTTACATTTAATATTTTTACATGAAACAGGATCATCTAACCCTATAGGATTAAATAGAAATTACTATAAAATCCCATTTAATCCATATTATACTTTAAAAGATTCAATTGGATTTATTTTTTTAATTAGACTATTAATTTTAATTTGTCTATTAAATCCATATATATTATCAGATCCAGAAAATTTTATTAAAGCTAATTCAATAATTACACCTCCTCATATTCAACCAGAATGATATTTTTTATTTGCTTATGCAATTTTACGATCAATTCCTAATAAGTTAGGGGGAGTAATTGCTCTATTAATATCAATTTTAATTTTATTATTAATTCCATTTTTTTCTAACTATCAAATTAAAGGATTTAAATTTCAAATTATTAATCAAATCTTATTTTGATTTTTTGTTTGTATTTTTATTTTATTAACCTGAACTGGAGCTAAACCAATTGAATTACCTTATGTTTTCATTAGGCAAATTTCTTCAATTTTTTATTTTATATATTTTATCTTAAGACCTATAATTTCTTTTTATTTTATTAAAATTATATACAATAAGTAAAAATGAAAGAGTCAATTTCGACTTGACTAATGATATAAATTTATCCATTTTTAAATTAATTATTAAGCTAAATAGCATGTAACTTGAAATTACATAAATAGAAGTAAAATCTTCTAATAATTTAAATAATAAAATTTAATAAAAAAATTTTTATACTAGATATAATTAATAAAATACTTAAAATAATGGGTAAAAAATTTATTCAAACTAATCTTATAACTTTATCATATCGTATTCGAGGAAATGTTCCTCGAATTCAAATTATTAAAAAAATTAATAATAATATTATTGTATAAAAAATTAATGAATAATAATTTCCCCCTAAAAATAATAAAGTAAAAAAATAACACATAAATAATAATATTCCATATTCAGCAACAAATAATATAGCAAATGGTCCTCTTATATATTCAACATTAAATCCTGAAACTAATTCAGATTCTCCTTCAGTAAAATCAAATGGAGTTCGATGAATTTCAGCTAATATTCTAATAAATATTATTATACTAACTGGCATTAATATTAAAACAAATCATGAATAATATTGTAATTTAAAATATATTGATAAATCAAATTCTTCTACTAATATTATTACTGAAAATATAATTAAAATTATTGAAACTTCATAAGATACAGTTTGAGCAATAGCTCGTAATCTTCCAATTAACCCATAAGTACATCCAGAAGCTCATCCAGATAATATTAATACATATACTTCTATTCTAGCAATACAAAAAATCATAATAATATGTATATTATTATTAAATAAGCTAATTCAAAAAGGTAAATTCAATCATAATATAAATATTAATATTATTCTTAATACAGGACAAATTAAATAAAGTCCATAATATGATATTAATAAATAAATTCATTCTTTTATTATTAATTTTAATCCATCACTAAAAGGTTGTATTAACCCCAAAAATCCATTTTTATTAGGACCTTTACGTAATTGAATTAATCCAATCAATTTACGCTCAAATAAAGTTAAAAATGCAATAGATATTAATAATAAAATTATTAATTCAAAAAAATATATAATTCATAAATAATTAATTATAATTATTACTTAAAAATTTATTATTTTCATAAATAGAATCTAAATCTATCACACTTTTATGCTAAAGTAATATTTTATTAATTTATATTCTTAAATTTATTATTTTCATAAAAAAAGCAAGTCCTTTCGTACAAAACTATTATAATTATTTAAAGATAGAATCCAAACTGGCTCACACCGTTTTAAACTCAAATCATGTAAGTTTTTAAAAGTCGAACAGACTTAATTTAATTAATCTTTCTATTAATTATTTAACTTAATTCAACATCGAGGTCGCAAACTTTTTTATCAATTTCCTCTCCAAAAAAATTACGCTGTTATCCCTAAGGTAATTTAATTTATATTCATTAATAATGGATAATAATAATAAAAATCATTTATTTATGAAATTAATTTAATAATAAAATAATATTATTTAATTGTTAAATTTATTTATTAAAAAATTTTTTAAATTTTTAAATTATCCCCAATTAAATAAATTAATTAATTTAATTAAAATTTTTTAATAATTTAAATTAATTAATTTATAAAATTCTATAGGGTCTTCTCGTCTTTTAAATATATTTAGGAATTTTTACCTAAAATAAAATTCAAATATTAATTAAATTGAGACAGTTTCTATTTCGTTCAATCATTCATTCCCGACTTAAATTAAAAGCCAATTGATTTTGCTACCTTTGTACAGTCAAAATACTGCAGCCATTTAATAAATTATCATAGAGCAGATTAGATTTAATAATATAATCAATAAACCATGTTTTTAATAAACAGGCGAATAGAATCTTTGCCTAGTTCCTTAATTTAATCTAACAAATATTAATATATATATCCATAAATATTAAATTTATACATCTTAAATTTTTTAATTTACTAATTTCATCATTATTACAATATTTAAATTATTAAAATATTTAATTTTATAAATAATTAAATTAATATATTAAATCATTATTATTAATTTTTTTAAGTTTTATCTTATAAATTTTAATTATTAATTATTAATAATATATTAGTATCAATTGTATTAATACTAATATTATTTAAAAAAAATAAAAATAATTATCATAATTATTAATATTAAAATAAACTTAAAGCTTATCCCTTAAATTTTTAATAAAAAATATAATTTAATTAAACTAATTAATTAAATTAATAAATTTTATCTAAATTAAATTTATTTATAAAATAACTAGATATACAAATTTCGATAAACATTTAATTTCTAATAAAATATTATTAATAATATTACTACATTAAATTACATATTTTATTAATTCCATTTGTTTCGAGAAATAAATAATTTACTTATTAATTTTAATAAACCCTGATACAAAAGGTAAATAATATTATTATTTTCTTTAATTAATTTAATTTTTTCTTTTACAATACTTTTAATATAAATCTTTTTTATTTTTTTAATTAATACTAAATTCAATAATTTAATATATTATTTTATTCAATTATATTTATTTTTTTCAATATAAATTTATTTATATTTTATTTTATTAATTATATAGTATTTTTATAATATAATTATATAGATTTTAATTAATTTAATATAATAAATTTAAATTACTTCCAAAAAATTCAAAATTTTTTATGCAAAATACACCTATATTAATAAAAATAAAATATTTAAATATTTATCTTTTATTTGCAAAATAAAAATTTTTTTTAAACTATATCTCTTTAATTTTTCTAAATACACTTTCCAGTACATTTACTTTGTTACGACTTCCTCTAATTTAATTATAGAAGTGACGGGCGATTTGTACATGTTTTAAATTATATTTCAATTTTATTAATTTATAAAATTTACTAATAAATTCAATTTCATATTAATATTAAAATTAATAATTCATTAATTAATTTGTAATTCATCTAACTCTTAAATATTGCTGCATATTGATCTAAATTATTTTTTTTTAAAAAATTTCAATTATATTTTTATAAAATAATTTTAATATGAACATACACAAGCTTAAAATTAAGTTTTTCCTATCGTGGATTATCAATTATGTGACAAATTTCTCTATCTTAAATAAAACACCGCCATAATTTTTATATTTATTATTATTTTACTTTATATTAAATATTTACAATTTTAATAATAGGGTATCTAATCCTAGTTTTTTAAAAAATTTTATTAATTAATAATTATTTAAATTTATATTTTTATATTATATTATTATTTTACCATATAATATAAATTTAAAATATATTTTATTAATAATTATTATAAATAAATTAATATTAACTTATATCATATTGTATAACCGCTATTGCTGGCACAAATTTTTATCAATATTTAAAAATATTCCTAGGTATTAATTTCTTAAATTGCCTAAATTTATATTCTAATTTTTTAATAAATTTTTTAAATTTAATTAATTACTATAATTTATA
>RCIC01000137.1:0-16321 GCA_018883505.1 Ceratosolen fusciceps | reverse complement strand
CGCCCTCGGCCGTCGTTTACCCGCCTACTACTAGTATTTGAACTATTTTGAATGATCCAATAAGCACTCTTCTAGAATATTGGGATCGTGGAGGATTATTTGGGTTACATCTGGTAGACACTTAATTAATCTTATCGGAGATCGTCATCTGACGATATACAGAATTGCCGCTTATTGTGTGCGAAAATGCAGCGTTTATTCAACAAGCCTGTTTTTTGGCAGGTGTGGACGATTAAAAAAGTTATATTCATAAACCTATACGGTTCTCACGCTGACACATGTGTCGTTTAGCTGACACTTTTTATATGATGAGTTACATGCATAATAAATATTTCGCTAAAATTCTTAGAGTAGTCGATGTCGTAAAAACTATATTACATTATATAATCATCGCTATAAGATAATCGAACACTTAAAGATGTCTAGTAATATCGGCTACAATAGTGCGTTACAGTATCTCATCTTTAACGCGTGTATACTGTAGATAACTGAACCACGATGTGCAAGCTAAACAATAGCGCTTTTTGCATCGAAATTTCATTAAAAACTTTAATAATAAGTAGTATGAAAATAGTGTTGCACTTTTTCAGCAAAAGAGTTTAGCTATCTTAAATAAAAAATTTTTAGAAAGTGTTAGAAAATGTATATAAAAGATATGATAAATTTATTTTCAGAAGTGATTCATGTATTTAGCTCATGTTTATTATCGATTGACAAGCAAGTTAAAATGTTTACAACGCTAAATCGAATATATAAAGTGCCGAGCTATGCATCAAAAGTTTATAGCGTGCTCAGAGTCGATAGTATGAAGAACTTTAAAACTTAACATAAACTCTAATGTGATTCTATATGCTAAGAGAATTATAGAAATCGACAATTCTAGATTGTCAATCTTTATATTGCATAATAAATTATTCTATGATCGTTTTTAGCATCGCATAAATAGCTTATACGACAATTATACAAATGATAAGTAGAGAGGCTTACAAGTTGAGTGTGCACAATAATTCGCAACAGATACAAAAAACTGATTTCTTGTATGCATGTAGGTTAATTAAGAAGTTTAGCTTTATATACTATTTCAATATGAAGCTCTCTTTTGTTTATTATACTTATTTTACCTAGCACTAATCAATTATTAATTCTTAAGATTTTAAACATTTTTCTCGAAATGTGAAAACTTTAATAAAGCGATGAGATATAATCAGAGTAATAAAAAAGTTTATCGATTTCAAAACTCTTAACTTTAAGTCATCAATACAAGCCGACTTTAATTTCATTTAGAGAAATGTATAGATTCTAAGAGCGCAGAGATACCGACGAACTACAAAGAGTGAGAATTAGAGCAACAACATTAAGTCATCTTGTTATCTATGTCTCTCGCAAATTAGATTGTCTACATTGTTCACAGCTAAGACAAATTACATAGAACGATATATTATCTTTTAAATGAAGATGGCTATAATTATGTTTACAATATATAGATAATAGTTGAAACGCTTAGAACCACAATTTATTTCTATGATCAGTGCAAGCATATGTAATAACTTACTGAACATTAGATCTAACATGTCATCCACAAGCATTGCTGGGCACTTACTTCTATTAGATGCTTTATAGTAGATTGAAAGAATTTAGAAATTATACATTAAAATACTCGTATTTCAACAGACACATGCAGGATGTAAAAAGTAGAGCGAGTTTCGAAGGATAAATAATCGTTTACTCGATCATCATGTTGATATGTCGAGATGTGAGATTATGAAAAGATACAATAAACTCATATGAATGCAGAATACTAGGTCGAATAATAAAGTTAACTTGTGCAAATGTGCAACATTATTTTCATACTACTTATTATTAAAGTTTTTAATGAAATTTCGATGCAAAAAGCGCTATTGTTTAGCTTGCACATCGTGGTTCAGTTATCTACAGTATACACGCGTTAAAGATGAGATACTGTAACGCACTATTGTAGCCGATATTACTAGACATCTTTAAGTGTTCGATTATCTTATAGCGATGATTATATAATGTAATATAGTTTTTACGACATCGACTGCTCTAACAATTTTAGCGAAATATTTATTATGCATGTAACTCATCATATAAAAAGTTTCAGAAAAAAGACACATGTCGCAGCGTGAGAACTGTATAGGTTTATGAATATAACTTTTTTAATCGTCCACACCTGCCAAAAAATAGGCTTGTTGAATAAACGCTGCACTTTCGAACGCAATAAGCGGCAATTCTGTATATCGTCAGATGACGATCTCCGATAAGATTAATTAAGTGTCTACCAATTGTAACCCAAATAATCCTCCACGATCTCAATATCTAGAAGAGTGCTCATTGGATCATTCAAAATAGTTCAAATGCTAGTAGTAGGCGGGTAAACTTAGTGAAAACCGACTCGTGCTGTTTACAACATTTCCATAGATAGTTTATGGTTCAGTTAGGTGTTTGTTTTTAGATGAGTTATGTTTATTAAAAAATAGAAAATTTAGAGGCTTTTTGTATTCGTTGCGTTGTCGATTTTATTTAAAAATAAGAGTTTAATGTATTACTGTCGTTACGTGTTTATTCGAGATATTGTTTTGTTTTTAATTACTAAGAAATATTCTGAATCAATATATTCAATACTTGCCACATTTACATCTTATTAGCCATAAAGCACTTTATTCATTAAAATAATAATGTTTTTATTATAGATTTCTACCAAAACTACTAAAATGATTATTTGCAATGATTGTTTTCATAACATTTTTCAACGTTGTCGGTAAGTCAGTCGAAGGTCATGCTTGAGTTAGCATACTTTTTTAGATCACCCGAAATCGAACTATATGAAGCACGTATAATCAAAAAAACCTGCAGCATATGCTTCAAATCAATTGAAGTAAAAGTGGAGCATGTAAGTATATTGTTAAATAGCGTTGCATTTCAAACATCACTTGTTACAGGTATCGCATGACGAAACTGAAATTAGCGAAGAATCCGATAGTCAGCTCGATTATGTAGTATATAATGATCCATTTGGTTGGTCATACCGTCAACATACCGCGCTTCTATCAGCGGTTATATCAACACATCGAGATTGGTATGAGGTGGCAAGAGTCATACGCTCCGCTGATTTCAAGCCGAAAGCTCACCATTGTCGCTACGCTTTCAAGCAACTTATGAAATTGAAAGATATTCGAGTGAAATACAAAATTTTAAAAAAGGAATGGAGTCGATTTAAGCCTAGTAAAGCATAATTCGGCATTATGTTATAACACAATACATGCAGGCTTATTACCAACGTCAACAATGAAGGATAAAAAACATGTTCTATAGTGCAATTCAAATCCATTAACCTTCACAGCAATATCGTACTCTTACACAGGTTTACTCTTTTAATATCGGTAAATATCAAGCGGTTTAAACCAAGCATATAATACTTGATTATAGACACCGTATGGAATGCCGTTGAAGCTCATCGATTTGTACCAGTCCAATCATGTACGAGAGCAGCTACTAGTCATTTGGCTAGTTTACACCAGCAGATGCAGTCACCGGCAACATGGATCGCGAAACTCGTTCGATAACTACATTCATTGTACATATTACATTGAATATGTATTCCTTTTGGAGAAAATAAGTCTTGTAAGAGTTCATAGTCTGTCTAGGTCATTATATCAAACGCTATATCGTTAGTCAATGCACAATATTATTTTGTTTATATTATCCTTTCGCTGTTGTTTTTGATGCACTATTTTAACCGCTAGGCCAAGCATGCATTGTATGTGTTATATCAAGTGATGTATTTATTAGTGATTTCATCTTTTCACGTATTTCGTTTTACATATCTAACATTAATGCTTTTCATTATTTAAAATTACAGCAGTTCAGATGTTTTGTATCTAGTATTTTCTGAAATTTTCATAGCATCGTTTTTTTTGATTAATATAATATTATTTTATAAACATATTTGAATTTTTCGTTTCATTATCGTGTGATATACATTTTTAATACAGAGCTTACCGACAGCTCTTTGATTCATGGTTGTCAATTAAGATGAACACAAGTTGAACTTAACAGCAGAGCGAAATAACAGTTGCAGATGATAGCACTGTGTTAGATCATAGTTTGTTAAAATATGTGTGAATGACTCGACATTACATGCTTCATATATCACGTTGCCTTAACACCATGTTTCTGTTGTAGGATAAAGATCAAAATTGTTCTAAACAAAAGTTTGTGTACATCCATGATTGCTTTATGCTTGGAATGATCATATTAGTCAATGCTGTTGAACAACAAGGCATTTATACTTCATCATTTGTTTAGAATGTCATAACACAACAAATTAAGTTAACTAGATTAGCCAACTAGCGTGCGCGAAAAGCCATCAAAGTTAATTTATAATTTTGTGAGCAATTTTGGCAATAACACTGGTTTATAATTATTCTCTGACTTTCTGGCCGAAGTGTTATATAAATAGTGTGAAGCGAAGTTTTCAAGTAGCAGGTAGCTTTTTGAAAAGCGTACATGGCAACAAATCACATTCAAACAGTTAACCTGCTTATCAAGAAATATCACTAATCGAACCTGCCGCTCTTTCTCGAATTCATCGATTTTAAAGAAGCATTCAAGACTATAGAACTCGAAGCGATGTGCAACACTTTAAAATAGACTATTGAACAGTATAAATCACGCAGTTGCTGCATGTGGCCAGCAATGCATCAGTCGATATGGTAGATGAGCAAGCTTATCTTAATATAAATGCATACTGCAAGTGAATTTGTTGTCTTCTTCGTTGTTCAATTTTATCTTTCAATAATCGTCTGATCGAATAAAGTTAAACGACACTTTTAATCGTGCATTATAACTGAAAATTATCAGAACATACAGCATTATTTCACATTTGTTACGAGTCTCAATCTTCTGCATTTGGTTATCAAAGCGATTGAGATGTAGAACTGTAGCAGACAACGTGACGCTCGGTAACAAATGCATCAATACAATGAAAATTCACTGTGAACAAGGCTAGCTGCAGAATATACTTCGAGATGAGAATCATAAGCTCAGATGAGTTATGAAGATTATTCAAAAGCCTTTTATTTCTTCAGTGCACAATTTGAACAATGTTCGAATTCAAATGACATTCAAGAGTAAATAGTACAGCATATTTGTAAAATAAACATTTCTATGTACATGCTAAACGTGTTATAACTGAATTCATAAAATTACAACGAATAATCTTAAAGCTAGAAATAGAACAATGCACATTTTGGATGTGACTTTCAGATCGACGCTCAAATCATTGGATACGCACTCAATTTCGATGCTGATTATCGTAGACAATTTTGTTAAGTTTCGTTAAAGTATAGAGTCGTAAGTGTAGTTCACGAGCATAGATGAAACTATGACGTCTAAAATAGGTTTTTGAAATAAGCGATCATCGAGCAGACTAAGAACATGATAGCAAAACGAAGTTATGGAAAGCAGCGAAGCAGAGCTTGGCGATGAAATGACGAAATGGTAGAATTTATTCTAGTAAACAGGTTCATAATTTTTAAAAGTCAATATTTGCGATCAATAATTTTCTAAATATAATATACGAACAAGTATTGTAATTAAAACATTTTATTAACTTTTAAATAATTTTCATCGAAATTCGACGATTTTTATTATGATGTGTTATTTACAAACTACAAGTTATAAATTTGTTCCATCAAATATAATGTATTTTATAGCTAAAATATAAAAGGCGATGAGATGACATTGAGCACAGTTTGTTTAAAGGACAAAAAACAGATGCATCCGATCATAGGGTAGTCTCAACAGATCGCAGTGGAAAACTGCTCTGCTGCTTACAACCCCTTGACCAGTAGTCAAGTCGTATTCAAGCGATCTTGCACCCCGACATTACTCCACACAAAGTTGTATGGAACCAACAACCGACTCGTTGATTAAAACGAGTTGGCAACGTTAGCTATGGGGTTGAGGCTGCAAAACACAAGTCTTGCATGAGAGTACCGCCCGACACCGAGGTACAAAATTATTGTCAAGCTGTTTAGGCGGGCTTCCAACTTAGAGGCATTCAGTTGTAATCCCCCAGATGGTAGCTTCGCACCATTGTCCGATCGAACAAGCGCATAAACCAAATGTCTGAACCTGCTGTTCCTCTCGTACTAAGCAGGATTACTATTGCGACAACTAAATCGACAGTAGGATAAAACTAACCTGTCTCACGACGGTCTAAACCCAGCTCACGTTCCCTATTAGTGGGTGAACAATCCAACGCTTTGCGCATTCTGCTACGCAATGATAGGAAGAGCCGACATCGAAGGATCAAAAAGCAACGTCGCTATGGACGCTTGGCTGCCACAAGCCAGTTATCCCTGTGGTAACTTTTCTGACACCTCTTGCTGTAAACTTTACAAATCAAAAGGATCGATAGGCCACGCTTTCGCGGTCTGTATTCGTACTGAAAATCAAGATCAAGTAAGCTTTTGTCCTTTTACTCTACGCTAGGTTTCTGTCCCAGCTGAGCTTACCTTAGGACACCTACGTTATTGTTTGATAGATGTACCGCCCCAGTCAAACTCCCCGCCTGACACTGTCATCGGCGCGGGTCGCGCATCCCTCACGGGTCACGCTTAACAACTAGCACAGCCAACTAAAGTTGGCAGATCCCGTTTTACCGAATAAGTAAGGAAACGATGAAAGTAGTGGTATTTCATTGACGGTCGAGCCTCCCACTTATACTACACCATGCATGATTCTTCACAAAGTCAGACTAGAGTCAAGCTCAACAGGGTCTTCTTTCCCCGCTGTCTTTGCCAAGCCCGTTCCCTTGGCTGTGGTTTCGCTAGATAGTAGTTAGGGACAGTGGGAATCTCGTTGATCCATTCGTGCGCGTCCCTAATTAGAGGACGAGGCATTTGGCTACCTTAAGAGAGTCATAGTTACTCCCGCCGTTTACCCGCGCTTAATCAAATTTCCTTAAAGTAACATTCAGAGCACTGGGCAGAAATCAGAGATAGTCAACGTCCATCAGGAACCATCTATCTCCTCTGTTTTAATTAGACAGTCGGATTCCCCGAGTCCGTACCAGTTCTAGATTCAACCGTTAAGCGCCGAGGGATCACTCGTTAAAGTGCAAGTCTAGATCATCCTCGCGGCTGCCACACTGCTGGCCCACAACGGTCAAGCCGCGCACGCCCGAGTGCGGCAGCCGCGTTTCCGATCAAAACCCCCTCGGCCCGGTCTCTAGAGCCAATTCTTTTCCCAAAGTTACGAATCTAATTTGCCGACTTCCCTTATCTACATTATTCTATCAACTAGAGGCTGTTCACCTTGGAGACCTGCTGCGGTGATGGGTACGGCCAAGCCAGAAATTCACTTAAGGCCTCCCCCGCCTTTTCACGGACCACTTGAAGCGCTCGAGACACCGCATTAACCGCAATGCTTTACAGCACCGTCAAAGCCTATCGCCGGCTGAACCGATTCCAGGCTCTGAACGCACTTGAACCAGAGAAGAAATCTCTGACTCGGACTCCAAGCAGTGTCGACGGGTTCGCTTGCGTTACCGCGCCCTGTGCCACCGAAGCAGCACAATCTCCTGAGCTCGGCGCAGGAATTTTAACCTGCTTCCCTTTCGGCCTGTGCGACGCGCTCCACAAAAAGTAGTTCAACGTCGCCACTTCAAGCCAGCATTAGCCTGCGCCTTAGGACCGACTCACCCACGTACAATCACTGTGCACGCGGAACCCTTCTCCACTTCAGTCTTCAAGGATCTCACTTGAATATTTGCTACTTCAACCAAGATCTGCACTTGTGACGGCTCCAGCCGAGCTCACGCTCCGCGCCTTCGACGCCATCACAACAACCTTCCTACTCGTTGAGCAATTCTTGCAAACTTGCTTCAACGGCAAAGTATAGGTGCTCCGCTCTAGCGCCATCCATTTTCAGGGCTAGTTGATTCGGCAGGTGAGTTGTTACACACTCCTTAGCGGTTTCCGACTTCCATGGCCACCGTCCTGCTGTCAATATCAACCAACACCTTTTATGGGGTCTCATGAGCGGAGACTTTGGCACCTTAACTTCGCGTTTGGTTCATCCCACATCGCCAGTTCTGCTTACCAAAAATGGCCCACTTGGAGCACAGCAATCAAAGTCGCGCGTTCATTAATATCAAGTAACACCGACATCATAACCATTTAGAGTTTGAGAATAGTTTGAGAATAATACATCCCAATCACTCTAATCGTTCGCTTTACCGAGTATATCTGCTCGTATGCTCCAGCTATCCTGAGGGAAACTTCGGAAGGAACCAGCTACTAGATGGTTCGATTAGTCTTGCGCCCCTATACCCAAATCAGACGATCGATTTGCACGTCAGAACCGCTTCGGACTTCCATCAGAGTTTCCTCTGACTTCGTCCTGTTCGGGCATAGTTCACCATCTTTCGGGTCTCAAAGCATGCGCTCAAACTCCACAACAGAACATGTTCTAGTCATGGGTCGATACTGCCCCAACTAAGTAAAACTCATTCGGGTCGAATCACAGACACTAAGTGTCTTACTTTCATTACGCTTTTAAGTTTTCACACTCAATCACTCGCACACACTTTAAACTCCTTGGTCCGTGTTTCAAGACGGGTCAAATAGGTCACCGACAACACACCGAATACATGCCGAGAGACTGCTTCACAAGTCAAGGACTGTCCAAACTAACGCATGCGCTCATTCGAACAGCACCAAACTTGAGCAACAACCTCAGAATCGACACGTCATAAGCATGCCAATCGGACCCGATCGCTGCCCGTTCGTCGAGGTTTCCAAGCCCGAAGGATTGGTCCTCTCGAACGAACCTCGAGCAACAGGTCCTATTGATTCGGCGCACTCTGCACGCAAGTGCACCATTCGCCGCACGCAACAACGCCCACTCGGTACTTTTGCAGAACCCCTAACAGGCGAATCACGCTCGACAATAGCTAAATACGCGCTGGATACGTCGGCTCCATCTGCTTCCACTATAACGGTTTCACGGTCTTTTGCACTCTCTTTTCAAAGTGCTTTTCAACTTTCCTTCACAGTACTTGTTTGCTATCGGTCTCGTAGCCATATTTAGCTTTAGGTGAAGTTTACCACCCACTTTGGGTTGCGTTTCCAAACAACCCGACTCCAAGAGCATTTCATTCTGCTGCGTTGCGCGACCATACTGGTGTAAAACCATCTATGCAGTTGCATTCCAGCAAAACTTGGACCTCCAAACGCTACAGATGCAAAATACTCCAAACGCCACACCAAAGCAACCCTTACGAGCTGCTCTTTTAGCGCTGAGCTCTTTCCTTTTCACTCGCAGTTACTCAGGAAATCCCTGTTGGTTTCTTTTCCTCTGCTTACTGATATGCTTAAGTTCGGCAGGTAATCATACACAACTCAGGTGGATTTAACCAAACATTGGTTGGTGCCAACAATATTACTGCATAAATCCGATATGTTCACTTTTCTCTCACAACAACATTCACACAACACAATAATACATCACTGTCTGCTTGAACATCATAAGAAAAGCGCACGGCACCGACCGCAGCCACACCTCAACATTGCGTCCACACTCGAACGACCCATTCTGGCTACAATCACTCAAAGTGCATTGCAACAACAGTGTTTCAGAAACTTTTGTGATCACACCCTGAGTTGTATATACCAATGGAGCAAGCTCCAAAGATGCAATATGCAATCGAAAACATGTCACTCGTTATATCTGTAATTCGTGATTCTTAACGCAATTCACTGCGTTCTTCATCGATCTACGAGCCAAGTGATCCACCGATACAGCTGAATTTTAAAACTTTATCAACAAAAATTAAATAAACGCAAATATGATTGGGCGTCCTAACGGATCATTAAGTCTTGGATAACTCACAAGCATCCTAACACTTGGTCTCTTAGCAGCCACGGACATTTCATACAACTGCTCAACCATGTATAGACACCCAAAATAGCCGTTCATAAAACATGCAACAGTATAAAACAATACCTTACACTTAACCGTAATATAAAAACTTGACACACACAATCATACAATATCACATATACTGTACACATAAGCACAGTACACACATACGCACAACCGCACATCACACGCTTAAACAAAACAGCACTTAGTTATCGAAATAGTCCTGGTACTAAACAGCACACACACTACTATGACGATAACCACAAAGTTTGATCGTAAATATGTTATTGATCCATCGGCAGGTTCACCTACCGATACCTTGTTACGACTTTTACCCGGTTCAAACCGTCGCGATTAAGTTACTTTCCTGTCGCAATGGCCAGGGCCACAACAACTGGTCCGTGAATTTCTCGAAACGACTCAGTCCTGGGTAGCGACGGGCGGTGTGTACAAAGGGCAGGGACGTAATCAATGCAAGTTGATGACTCGCATTTACTTGGAATTCCTCGTTCATGAGAGAAAATTGCAACACTCAATTCCAGCCATAATAATATCTCAACTGTTTGCCAAGCCCTCTCGGGCAAGGACAATCACGCTGTTACCATCATTGTAGCACGCGTGCGGCCCCGAACATCTAAGGGCATCACAGACCTGTTATTGCTCCATTTCTTAAGACTTTCCGCCTCGAATCCAACTAAGCACTTATACGAACAAAACAATTCGTCAAGTATTTAGCAGACAGAGTCTCGCTCGTTATCGCAATTAAGCAGACGACTCACGCCACGAACTAAGAACGGCCATGCACCACCATTCATCAAATCATGAAAGAGCTTTCAATCTGTCAATCCTCATGATGTACTGGCCGGGTGAGGTTTCCCGTGTTGAGTCAAATTAAGCCGCAAGCTCCACTCCTGGTGGTGCCCTTCCGTCAATTCCTTTAAGTTTCAGCTTTGCAACCATACTTCCCCCGGAACCGAAAAACTTTCGTTTCCGTCGATCCCCCCGCCAATGAGTCAAAATCACTGGCGGACTGATAGTTGGCATCGTTTACGGTCAGAACTAGGGCGGTATCTAATCGCCTTCGAACCTCTGACTTTCGTTCTTGATTAATGAAAACACTCTTGGCAAATGCCTTCGCTTTAGGGCGTCTCGCTACGGTCCACGAATTTCACCTCTCGCGCAGCGATACGAGTGCCCCCAGCTGTTCCTGTTAACCATTGTCTAAGCCGACAAAACCAACAAAACTCGGCCTAAACCTTGTTCCATTATTCCATGCACCGGTATTCAGTCCGAAGACTCGCCTTGAGCACTTAAGCCGTTCAAAGTAATCCGCGCCCCGCCGGGAACTCAGTTCCGAGCGTTGCACAAGTACTGCTAACAGTCCACATCTGAAGATGCAACCGTTCTCAGTATAAAATCCAACTACGAACTTTTTAACCGCAACAATAATTCTATACATTACGAGAGCTGGAATTACCGCGGCTGCTGGCACCAGACTTGCCCTCTCGTTGATACTCATGGAAATGTTTGCATTCCATCCATTCCAATGTTCGACCTCATAGAGAACGAACTTGTTATTTCTCGTCACTATCTCGTTCGATGAACAGTGGATAAGTTGCGCGCCTGCTGCTGTCCTTAGACATGGTAGCCGTTTCTAAGGCTCCCTCTCCGGAGTCGAACCCTCATTCTCCGTTACCCGTCAACACCACGGTAGTCCAATACACTACCGACGAAAGTTGATAAGGCAGATACTCGAGTGCAACTTCGCCGACACTAGGTCATGCGATAAGCAAGGTTATCCAGAGTTAGCATTAAACCAGGGTTGAGGTTTTGCTCCGATAAGTGCATCGAACTCATTACTGAATTCGACTTTAAACACGTATTGGCTCCAGAATTACCGCAGTTATCCGTTTAAAACGTCAAAGCACGTAGATTATATCTGTTGTATTGAGCCGTTCGCAGTTTCGCTTTTAATTCAACTCTACTGACACATGCATGGCTAAATCTTTGAAAGAAACATATCAGTTCAGCCAGGATCAACCAGATTACTGCTTATCTTCCACACATTTGTGAACAGATTCCGCATAATCTCTACACGCACCTGAAATGCATAAACGTAACTCACACACAACACTCAATGTTTATAGCGTTTATTCATCTACCCATACTAGGATTCTACACATAAACTGAACCGTTCAAAGTTCGATACATTTTCAACTTATCACTTCAGACGAATCAAACACCTTGTGTGAACTTACGAGCATACACATCACCATGCTAACATTACGCCACGAAGCCAACTCACTTTGCAAAACACCCAACCAACATACGCCGATTCATGTTATTACATAATTTCATCAACTTAAACAACCTTCATTTAACACACCTTTCACACAACAGTGCTGCAATCAGGTGTACAACATACTATAGTACAGCATTGACTACCCTTCATCTACAAACGAAAAACAGCAATTTTGTCTTCGAATATTGCAAAAGGTATACACAACAAATTGCTCTACCAATACAATAAAAACTTTCGACCACAATTTGCCGCTTTTCTTTTGGCAATGAAATGCAGCATTCACACATAGTGAAAAAACTGATTCCGCACACGATCTTTCTTCCTCTCTCTTTTATTAAACACTCCTCGTCGTGCCCTCCAACAGGCAGCCGAACGAACTCCAGAGAATCCAATATCGATTGTCCATCTGTCAAACCATTCTAAGGCTTAACATCTAAGCAATGGAACAAGGAGAACCGAAAAGTCACTATCGAAAAAACCCTGCTCACCCAAATGCTAATTATCCCACCAGCACCGACATGATACTCACATCGATGCAGTAACAAATCAGACTTATTTGACTTCTCTTTTCTGCACCCTCACCCATGCTAATCGAAATATTAATATTATGTTTTAAATCGTACGACACTAAAAATGATAATAATCACATCACAATATTAAAATACGCTCCATTAATCTTGATCATGTGTGTGGCGATCACTTTAATCGATCAAACAGCTTTTTGCAAGTTGTGAAGCTCTATTTTTGCGAAAAGCCGCGTATTTCAATAAAAAATGCACTTATTAAACCTAGTATTGTAATTATATTATAAATGACAATTACTTATAATATTCAAGATTTCTTGAATCTCATAACTACGATAACTCATCAGAGCCAAACATAAAATACAATAATCGTATGAGTTAATGTTATAACCTTGACGAACACAAACTCATATACACTTACATCAAGCATTATAATCATTTTAAATTTAAGCATATAAAATTTAAAAAAAAGTAATACAAATCGACATTACTGTTTAATTTAATCATGATAAAAGTGTTATTATATTCTTGAAATAGATTTTAAGAACATGCGTATTTGATATAATTCAGATGTTTGCACAATACATAGCATCAAGCGAAAAGACACTGCACGTACAGTATCATGATCCGAGTATGCGTAACGCCTGTGCTAGACAACAAATATTCTAAATGCTGACTATAACACCTTTCGAACGACAAGGTAACGCCTGATGCACAAACACTCACAATAGCCATCAAGAATGGCAGTCTTCGGTAGACTGCCACCTCTCCTACCGAGCCTAATATTTAATAATGATGAACAGAAGAAAAAAAATATTAATATCTAAAAATTATAATATTATATCTGTAAAAGTAATTCATATGCTATCGTTCATTAGAGAAATAAGCGTATGTTATGTTTAATACAATCATGTCGAAAAATTGTACAATATAATGTACAGTTTTGACAATCAATACATGTGATCATTTTTAAACATGCTTATCAAGAATAGTACAACTCTTATGATGAAGAGTTGCATGTTTTATTTATATATACTTGATCATGCAGACCAAGCAGTCCAAAATTTGCAATCCGACCACAGCCGAAGCGAGTCAGACTCAATACTAACTTTAAGCTTTATTTAACTTGAAGTCAAATGTTATTTAAGTATACAACGAGCGACCTCATGAAATTTAAGGCATGCGCGACTCTTATGGGATTTCTTATTTTTCTGCTCGCCTAGTCATGTATCGTGTCTCTTAAATAAACGCAGTCTCTATTATAGTTATTAGTTCACCTGACTCATTTAGTGATAACCTGCGTCCCTAATTGCGAGCTCGCTTTTTGTTCACAATTAAATTATGCAATTTAATTGTACAACCATGATTATACGAAATTTTCTTAACAGATCATTTCGTATTGGTATATGATACGTATATTTGCATCTGCTGCGATATTCGAATTACATTGTTGATTAAATTTAAAAAACGATATATAACATCAGTTTCGATTTTTGTGATGCACAGGTGGCGGTAGCTCTTTTCATTTTGCAGATCTATTTTATTCATTTATTCATCTCGCTGCACAAACGAACTCCTGATCACCGAAGTCGTTGTGAATAAATGAGCTTGCACAGATCAGTAGTGAAAAACAGTAATCATTACAGTCCGAAGATAGTCACCCTCATGTTATACTGCTATGAAACACCACCTGGATGACAGACTTTGAGCAAACGTCGACTAAACTCAACTTTGACATAATTAGAGTAGCTGTAACCAGACTAATACAGAACATACGCGGCACTCTAAAAACTCTAGCTTTGTATTTTTCGGCAGTGGAAATGTCGAGCACGCAACATATGCTTCAGAGAGGCTACATTCTACATCAGAGATTCATTAATAAAAATGATTATCGGTGTGAAACATTTCTCTAATAAGATTATTTGAATAACGCTCAAACTCAAATGAGGTTGTAGGCCTCGCCTTACACAAATGTATGCACTACAAGCTGAACACAAGGATAAGGATTACACGACATTTTTAGACAAACTGGCACCAGTTTTAGCAATCGAATAGAACTTGTGAATAACGAAATAAAATGATCCGACGAACGAAGAAAGACTAATGTAAATACGAAACGATAATTAAAATTATACAGAGAAGCAGACTGCTACAATAACTTATATAGATCGGTCAAAGGAACACTAACACGATAATAAATGTAAAAGCTATGATGACCGATCTCTTCTCAGGAACTCTGAAAAGCATGTGGACGTCACAAACGAAACGAAGCACCTAAAGAAGATGATATTGTCTCTGAGATCGTGAAGCACTGCTCATTGCACGTTGTCAATCACATCATATACTTCTGGAATACGATGTTCGAGACTAAAAACTTGTGCAGTAGAATCGTGTTTATGTGTGTGAACCTTGGCGACAAGAAATAAGACTGTGCAAAGCTCGATAACTACAGATGCATTTCGCTTCTGAATTCCCTCTACAAGATCTTTTATCACATTCTGACCGAAATGTCATATAAACAGTGTGAAACGAGCTTTTCAAGTAGCAGGTAGCTTTTTGAAAAACGTACATGGCAACAAATCACATTCAAACAGTTAACCTGCTTATCAAGAAATATCACTAATCGAACGTGTCGCTCCTTCTCGAATTCATCGATTTTAAAAAAACATTCAACACTATAGAAGTCGAAGCGATGTGACACTTTAAAATAGATCATTGAACAGTATAAATAACAAACTACGTTCGACATTATTTCATATACGCAGATGCTTCAAGTTTAGAAAAGACAGCATGAGTATAAAATGTACTCATGCAATACATTGCTTAGGTATATTATTAAGTAAAAAGTGATTTAAGCGAAAATATTTAGGTGATGACTATTATTATTAGCATGATTATTGTAATTTATAACGTTATTTGCATCGTCGATATCTTGACGACGAAAATGGCATGTAGCGCAACTTTCAAAGTGCATAGTGTCGCATAAACTGCAGTTTACCTAAATGTTAAAATACGTCGAACTAACGTTTGCTGTTAATTTGTTAAATAGTATTTCGAGAGCAAGTAGATGTTTTTTTAATATGCCTTCGAAAACTTAAAAGTGCGGCATGAGTGTGCTCGCTTTGAAACTATTGATTAGCCTCATCCGCTCTAGACATGATTCAGAATAGCTGTATGTTCTCGGTTAAACGCGTTCATGTGAAAACGACGCCATTCAGATTAAGAATAACCTCGATAAGCACTACTTCCGATGAGCAGATCAGCCTGAATCGAGCTACCATCGATAAATTTATCCATTCGACGCGAAGTTCATTCGATTCTTTGATAAAAATTACAAGCAGTAATACAGAGAGTTAAGATGCTGATTGCTGTTCAATTCAGTAAATAAAGATCAGATTTTATTTTTAAGAAATAATAAACTTGTGTCGTAGAATACTTCACTCGATTTTAAGATGAGAATTCGTATTCAGTCTGGTTCTATCATACATACAATTAAGCATATTAACAAAGACTGTCATTGTTTCGATTTTCATAACTAAATTTA
>RCIC01000136.1:0-18476 GCA_018883505.1 Ceratosolen fusciceps | reverse complement strand
AAACTGATGCCTGATTCAGGCATTAATTCGCCTTATTTATCGGAGATAGAATGGCCGATTCTTCAATTACCTCAGACAGTTGCACCACCGCGGCCGAAAAAAATAAAGGACAATAGAACGGTCCATAAGGACATTGACGATATTACGATACAGATTAAAGATTTAACTATCCACGTTAATAATAACGATTTGACAGCAGACAATCTCAAATCCAATCAATGTAAGGCTTCAGTTGATCAGATCAATAAGCCTAAACCCGGCCAGCCGACATCGAGCAGATCAAATCAACTCCACACAAATCTAACGGCAGCATCAATCGAAACCAGAGTAAGATTTCTGATAATTGTTTCATGTTATAATCAATTTTCAGAATGTCGCTCCTATAGAACAAAATCCAATAAAACTAGATCCGACTGTTACGTCTAAAAATGAAAAAGATTTCATGCACGCCAACAGTTCCACAAAACATTGTCTACCCAAAGTCAAATCAGTCAATCAGACGAACAATGCATCAAAGGATGGGGGCATTGTGGTTTCACCGAATCGGGTATTTGTACCGTCATCACAAAATACCAATCCCTCAACACAGCATCAATATGCACAGAACTCCGACAAACAAATACCACCAGCAGAACACAAGCTTGAGTCAAAAATAAACAGTCAGTTTTAACGCTTTTTACCCAAACTAAACGCGCTTTTTGAAGGTACTGATATAAAAACGCATACACGCGATCATCTGCAAATTGGTGAACATATTCAAATGCCGCCAGCTTCACATGTCGCCAACCAGTTTCATTCTGTGCAACAGCAACCATATCAAAAACAGCAACCGTATCAAAGACAGCAACCATATCAAAAACAGCAACCTTATCAAAGACAGCAACCGTATCAAGGACAGCAACCATATCAAAAACAGCAACCGTATCAAAAACAGCAACCGTATCAAAGACAGCAACCATATCAAAAACAGCAACCGTATCAAAGACAGCAACCGTGTCAAGGACAGCAACCATATCAAAAACAGCAACCGTATCAAAGACAGGAACCGTCTCAACGACAGAAACAGCAGAAACGTTCTAATAACCATCTTGTTATCAGTCACTGCAATCAAAAAGTTCCTCGTCAATTTAATAAGGAAAACAACTTTAAACAGCCGGTGGCTAAGTTTCGCAAGATAAACAGTGAACAACCACTGTTAGGCTGCAAACCACTCACGCAGGGTGACATTAACCAAAATGTACATCAAACGGATATAGAAAGGCAACCAACAATGTACGCCAGCGATTTACTACTCGCCAATTCTAATAACATGGGTTTTATGCGTAACACATCGTTCATAGGACAGGTAAGCATTATAATTAGCTTCGATATATAGTAAATAAATCTTGTTTCTAGAATACGCAACCTAATCATAATTGGAGCAACAATAACGATCCAATGTCAAATAATATGCAGACTCAATGTTATACGCATCTACCGTACCCGACGAACCCGGCCTATGAATTAAAAGAGCTGACGAATGTTCGAATGTCACCATCAAGTTCAATTGATGCTGCTTCGTATCGTCAACCGATGCCACTTAGTTTGTCGATGGTGCAGCCGATACACCCGCCTCCTCCGATTCACAATGTTATTCAGTTTAACCAGTCAACGAATATGACGTACTACAGCATAGATACCCAGTTGCCACAACACTTGGCTTCACAGAAACAATAAACATGGTACTTCGCCGCTCTGTCATATTGATGAGTATACCTTGGTTTTATATAAAAAAACAAAAGACACCACATTTTTGAACTCATTGCAAATATACCGTATGTTGGTCAAGCATGTGCCTCAGTTAATATTTGTTTGGTTTTTGTAATACAATGTTATATACTTAACGTTTTAATTTGTTTTATGTATAAGTTTTGATCCTTGAAAAATAAAGTTTAAAAAATTATTGTGAGTGTTCTGTTAAATGGAGGACAAGAGAATGGTTGCAAATCAACCCACAAACTGTAATATATCGAATTATATCTGGCTGAATTTGAATTTAAGCGAGTGTTTAAATAGCCAAGAGGTACGGTGGCCTAGTCTATTATAATTTATTCATTTAATCATCTGCTCGAAACTTTTGATCTAAAGTAAATGTTTTAAAAATCAAATTTACAGCAAGAAGCTTAGGTCAATAAAGCATTAATATTGTATTTAACCTGTTCAATCATAAAGTTTCAATTAATAATACCGATTATAGTTGCTAATTTGAAAAAAAGTTTTATATTTTCACAATTTGATTGTTATATTAACAAATTATTCTACTTATTTCTCTGATATAAATTAAAGTTTTTGCATTTTCAAAAGTATCAGTCATCAAGTGTTAAAATTTTGGTGATCGAACACATCAAAAGCAATGTTAATGCTTTTATTAACTAACCTTCAGTATGTGCATTTGAGTATGAAAACATTTGGCTGTTATGAGAAGTTTCGAGCAGATGATCAAATGAATAAATTATAAAAGACTAAGTCACCATACCTCTGAGCTATTTAAACGCTCATTTAAATCTAAATTTAGTCAAATATAACTCGATACATAACAATTTGTGTATTGATTTACCACCATGTCTGTGAAGCTTGTCATATTCATTACTTTATTGATCGCATCCTCTGAAGCTCGTAAAAGCAAAACAGTTACCTTGCCTGTAACTACAATCATTACTGGTGTAAACCAGGGTTTCGTCGTAAACCCAAAGTGTTTTATTTATGTAAGTTTTTAAGTTTTAAACTGATTATATAAAAATTGGATGTAAAAGTGCAAACATTAAATAAGTAGTAATATTGGTAAGATGTTGATCAAATTAGCATAGATTGACTTCAACTTAGAGGATAATTTTTGGAATTTTAACTGTAATGATGATATCATGTACGGTTTCATATCCTCATTAGCATTGTGAAAGTTTGTCATCAAACTTTGTGAAATTGAAAAATATCCCTTTAAATACTTGATGCTTTCAAATATTTGAGCATGTCTGAGAAATTGTTCTGGTTCATGAAAATGTAAACCTATAAATATACAGATTTGGTATAGTACTGAAATAATTTGCATATGCAACATTTGAAAGCATTTTAACAACTACAAGTTCGATACTTGAAAATGTGAAAGCTCACTTACCGTATGTATCCGAATCTCTTAATAACTGTCGCATGTTCATATTATATAAATTTAACAATTGTTAAAAGTTAAAGTAATCTTATCAGTAAAGTCATTCAAGCAGTTCGTTTCACACTATCGTCATTTTTATAAAACGAATGTACTTGAGTCCATATAAGAAGTGTTACAAACACATCTAACTTTTGTGCTTTCAGAATGACTTGGTTTATGAATGCAACAATAGTGTACGGTCTCTCACAGTTACTGAAAGACGGCTTCTCGATCGGTTTTATGCTATTTGGGATAAAGCCTACTTGGCAGTAAGTTTAATTTAAATGTTCTTGATTTTTTACTTTCTTACTAAATGTGACTTTTAATAACAAATTTGTTTAGATTCTCACTAACAAGAAAAACAAAGTGAACGGAAAAGTGAATCTACCAAACTTCTGTAAAACTTGTTAAACAGTTGCCACTTTGGATCACGGCATTAACTTAAAGCAGGCTGATTTTAGATTGAAATTGTTTATTTTATTGTGTACATATTTTCTCATTTGATTGATTAATTTGCCCGAATGCATTGAATCCGATTGCCCACTCAGAAACACTGCGTTAATGCAATTTGCTCGGTTTACTATAAATACCTAATTGCCAATAAAAAAGTCGGAAACTGATTTGGATTTTTGCAATAGGCATGTTTTTGATTAAGTTGTTCAAGTGCCTTCACTACGACATGATGACGAAAGCAGCAGCCACTAACACAAATATATCTGTTCAATTTATTTATACAAGCATAAACTATATCGAATTCAAATTTGTTCCTGATCAACCGTATGTGCGGTGTAGGATAGAAGTAATGACAGCCACCGTTTTTGATTGAGAGCCTTCGACATCTATTTTTGATCCGTTGCCTTCACCAACTCGTCCTGCCACCGTGTTCTGAATCTGCCCAGCGGTCGCTTACTCTGGGAACCCACTTCAGCAACCATTGGTCTCATCTGTTCTCGTGGTCCATACTCGTGACTTTGCTTGCGTGTGCTCATTTTCGCCATCGGCAGTCGTGAACGATGTTGTTAAGCCTAATTTGAGCGTGAATCTATTCGTTGCAACGTCGGTCTAGAAGTCACACTCCAAACATGTGTCGTTCCATTGCTCGTTGATAGCGTGTGAGCCGTGATTCTATGAATTTGGTCATAGCCCACGTCTCACATGTGTATAGAAGCATTGATTTTATATATACATATAATACTTCTACTTGGTCGCTATCTGGACTCGAAAGTTGCTCTGGAGTTATTTAACTCTTTCGAACGTAGCCCAAGCCGCTGCGATTCTCCTGCTGAGCTCTTGATTGTGGTTTCGAGGTATCTACAGTAGCTGTCTCAGGTAGCAGTAACTTTCTGCCGGATCGATGGATTGGTTACCAAGCGGCAGATTATTAGTTACTGTTCTGTTTCCCAGCCACTTTGTCTTTTTTGCATTTACCTCGAATCTCACTCTCCTGCATTCGGTCGTCAAAGTTTGAATTATGTTTTGGAGATCATTAAATTTATCAAAACATAGCACTACGTCATCTGTGTATGCAAGATAGCAAAGCCACGTTTCTTGATTCGGAGGCCTGCTGTTCTCTCAGTTTGTTTATCTAAGATTCATTAAAGGGTTACGTTGAACAGTAGGAGTAACAGTGAGTCTCGTTGCCGTACACCTCGCTGTGTATTGAGGTGAGCTTACTCATCTGCCACTTTGACAGATACTGTACCGGCTGTGTATAGCTGCCTCGTCATCCTGACCATCTCGTCGTCGATTCCCAAGTGTTGCATCGCTTCCCAGATTGCTTTGGGTTCGATGGTGTCAAATGCTTTCATGAAGTCGATAAATATGAGAAAGATCAGCAGGTCTTATTCGCAATACTTCTAAATGAGCAGGTTGGACCGTTAGTATATGGTCAATTGTCGCATATCTTTTCCGGAATACTGCCTGCTCAACGGAGAGTTTGCCTTGCACTGTTTTCTCGATCCTCCTGGCAATAATGCGTGAGAGGATCTTGTACACGGAGTTCAGCAGCGAAATAGGCCAGTAGTTGTCGAGCTGAGTCTGGTCTCCTTTCTTGTGCAGCAGAATCGAGTTGACGTGCATGAACTTTGACGAGAAGTTGTTTGTCTCGAGCATCGTGTTGAAGGATGTTACGATTTGATCGGCGATGTGCGGTGCGCATGTTTCACGATCCCGGAAAGAATGCAATCTTTTCCGGGTGTTTTGCTTTCTTTGATGCGCGTGTATGCTTCTCGGAGTTCTAGAAAAGATATCGGTCTTTTCAGCTTCTGGACTTGCTGTTGAGTTGGCGTTCTTTTGGTTGATCTGTACACGTCGTTGTAGTAATCTTCAACGACCTGCACCATTTCCATTGTCATTTCGCATTTCGTTTCGTCTTTCTTCGTCAGTTAGACCGTTTCTCGTCGTTTGTCAGCCAATTCCATTCTACTGCGCATTATTTGGTTTGCTTGGATTGCCCGCTCTATGACTTGAACGTAGTGTCGCCTGATGTCGTCTTCGAGGAACCATCTGACAGCATTGACTACCGCTGCATACTCTACTTTGTCATGCGGGGTGTTGCCAGTCCCGAACTTCAGGCGACACACAGTTCCCTTAGCTCGCGAGTACGGTTTGATGTTCGACCTTTGGCTGTCGATTTGACTTCAGTAATTTTCATTGCTTTTTTCGTAGGGTTATTTGCCTCTTCCAGTAATGCATCACTGGTACGTTCTGAAGCCTCATGACGATCTGCAGTTTGACTCGATTGAAGCCAGCGGGGATTTCCCACGGTTTTACTTTCCGACATTTTTTGACGAGACGTAGGTCTACTTTTGCTCTTACTGCTTGGTGGTCACTAACAACATTTAGTCTTTGTAACACGCTGACATCTTTTACGGTGCTTCGGTTCCTCACCAGAACATAGTCAATTTCGTTCAGGGTTTGGCTATTTGAAGACTTTCAAGTTCATCTTCGCCACCATCTCTTTTTAAAGAAGTCGTTTATGATGTACAACTTGAAAGATTCGCAAAAGTTGATAAGTGCTTCTCTCGGTTATTTCTGGCACCAGAACAGAACTTTCCGCAAAAGCGTTCATCACAATAGACTTTGCCTACTATAACATTGAAGTCGCTAATCATCGGATCGTGCATGTATTTGCTTGCCAAAGGTTCGGCTAGCTTATCCAAAAATGCCTCCAAGTCCTCATTTGAATGGCCCGCGTGTGGCACGTATACTTGCGTTATTCACAGCCTACGATAGCTGTTTAGTTTAGGCATCCTTTGGATAATCCCACTGAAGATACGTTTCACTTCAATCATCATTTCCGTCAGTGACTTTCTCACGTAGAAAGCAACCTTCGCCGAGGAGTGGGTTGCGCCTTCGTCACTTCCACCACCGAGAAACACATACCGGAGCTGAGCATGAGGTGTTCGTCCTTCGTCAGTCCGGCTTCAGTTACTCCCATTATGTGAAAAGTTGAGTTTGGTCAGCTTTTGCTAGAAGTCCTGTCATCCGAGCCTTGCTTCGCAGCGACCGGACGTTGAGTGTCGTAACCTTCAGTCTATCGGAATCCTTCTTGTATTTTGCTACTGATCCGGGCAAGTCAATTTGTCCGCAATAACCTCGCTGATCAGAACTTTATCTTATCAGTAAGATTAATAAATAAAAGAACAAAGCAAAATAGCACAGTTCCCGCCTTAACTTCGCGAAACTCAAAATTAACTTCCGGATTAGCAGTTTAAATTAAATTTAACTGCGTCAGTGTCTTTAAAACAAGGTTGGCATTAAATTACCGTAATATAATGAAAACAAATGACTATGTCTCAAATAGGCTATTTTCATATTACACACATAATAACTTTGACCTTTTTCACTTTGTTCTACCATTACAACCATTCTGTTGTCCTCCATTTAACAGAACACTCACAATAATTCTTTAATCTTTATTTTGTAAGGATCCAAACTTATACATATAACAAATTACAAAGTTAAATATACAACATTGTATTACAAAAACAAAACAAATATTAACTGAGGCACATGCTTGACAACATACGGTATTTTTGCAATGAGTTCAAAAATGTGGTGTCTTTTGTTTTTTTATATAAAACCAAGGTATACTCATCAATATGACAGAGCGGCGAAGTACCATGTTTATTGTTCCTGTGAAGCCAACTGTTGTGGCAACTGGGTATCTCTGCTGTAGTACGTCATATTCGATGGCTGGTTGAACTGAATAACATTGTGGTGATTTAAAAGCGGGTATATCGGCTGCACCATTTGCTGCTGCGTGGGCTGCACAATCTGCTGCAGCGTGGGCTGTACAATTTGCTGCTGCGTGGGCTGCATCATCTGCTGATGAATGAGCTGCATTATCCGCTGATGAATGAGCTGCACCGTCTGCGGCTGCATTGGCTGCATCATCTGCTGCTGCATTGGCTGCATCATCTGCTGCTGCATTGGCTGCATCATCTGCTGCTGCATTGGCTGCATCTGCTGCTGCATTGGCTGGATCATCTGCTGCTGCGTGGGGTGGATCATCTGCTGCTGCATTGGCTGCATCATCTGCTGCTGCATTGGCTGCATCATCTGCTGCTGCATTGGCTGCATCATCTGCTGCTGCGTTGGCTGCATCATCTGCTGCTGCATTGGCTGCATCATCTGCTGCTGCGTTGGCTGCATCATCTGCTGCTGCGTGGGCTGCATCATCTGCTGCTGCGTGGGCTGCATCATCTGCTGCTGCATTGGCTGCATCATCTGCTGCTGCATTGGCTGCATCATCTGCTGCTGCATTGGCTGCATCATCTGCTGCTGCATTGGCTGCATCATGGACAAATTAATTGGCATTTGTTGACGATACGAAGCAGCATCAATTGAACTAGATGGTGACATTCGAACATTCGTCAGTTCTTTTAATTCATAGGCCGGATTCGTCGGGTACGGTGGATGCGTATAATATTGAGTCTGCATATTATTTGACATTGGATCGTTATTGTTGCTCCAATTATGATTAGGTTGCGTATTCTAGAAGCAAGATTTAGTTACTATATATCGAAGCTTATTATAATGCTTACCTGTTCTATGAACGGTGTGTGAGGCATATAATTCATGTTATTGGAATCGGCGGGTAGTATATCGCTCGCGTTTATTGATGGTTGCCTTTCTATATCCGTTTGATGCATATGTCGAGAATTTCCATACTGTGTGGGTGGTTTACAATGTTCCAGTGTTTGTTCGCTGTTTACCTTGCTAATCTTAGCCTTCGGCTCTGTGAAGCTGTTTTCCTTATTAAATTGACAAGGAACTGTTTGATCCCATTGACTGATGACAAGATGGTCACCAGAACGTTTTTGCGGTTTCTGTCTTTGATGCGGTTGCTCTTGCACAGAATGGAACTGGTTTGCGACATGTGAAGCTGGCGGCATTTGGATATGTTCACCAATTTGCAGATGATCGTGTGTATGCGTTATTATATCAGTACCTTCAAAAAGCGCGTTTAGTTTGGGGAAAAAGCGTTAAAACTGACTGTTTCTTTTTGATTGATCCTTGTGTTTTGCTGGTGCTATTTGTTTGTCGGAGTTCTGTGCATATTGATGCTGGGTTGAGTTATTTGTATTTTGTGATGACGATACAAATATCACATCCGGTGAAACGACAATGCGCCCATCATTTGATGCGTCGTTTGTCTGATTGACTGATTTGATTTTGGGTTGATAATGTTTTGTGGAACTGTTGGCGTGCATGAAATCTTTTTCATTTTTAGACGTAACAGTCGGATCTAGTTTTATTGGATTTTGTTCTATAGGAGCGACATTCTGAAAATTGATTATAACATGAAACAATTATCAGAAATCTTACTCTGGTTTCGATTGATGCTGCCGTTAGATTTGTGTGGAGTTGATTTGATCTGCTCGATGTCGGCTGGCCGGGTTTAGGCTTATTGATCTGATCAACTGAAGCCTTACATTGATTGGATTTGAGATTGTCTGCTGTCAAATCGTTATTATTAACGTGGATAGTTAAATCTTTAATCTGTATCGTAATATCGTCAATGTCCTTATGGACCGTTCTATTGTCCTTTATTTTTTTCGGCCGCGGTGGTGCAACTGTCTGAGGTAATTGAAGAATCGGCCATTCTATCTCCGATAAATAAGGCGAATTAATGCCTGAATCAGGCATCAGTTTTGTTGGTACAGTCTGTTTGACTATTTCAGCAAAGCTCAGAACAGTTTTGTTGGGTGGGGTTAATTTTCTGGTATTCATCGTTTTCTGAAACATTGGATATAGTTATACAAAATAAAGCAATAAAAACAAAAGACAGAATAACTAAGCTATAAAAAAGTTATACTCGATATTTAAGTTTAAAACAATTTTATGCATAAATTAAAAAATAAAATATAAAAATCTAAAAGCGCGTGCTGCCATGACTGAGACAATTTGGTCAACTGAGCTGTTTATTACACTCTCTACTAGTTGGGCTCTGAATATGATCGGGCGGAGTGATGAGGTGCAAAAGGGTGGTAATTGGTAGAACATGAAAATAACATGCACTAAGTCACCCGCTGTGCATTAAGTGAGCAGATTAGAGCGCCAAAAGTGACCAATAAAGGCAAGGCCGATAAAAGAGCGCATATGCTGCTTGTGTGAAGAGAGACTTTAGTATGATTGGCTTGGTTTAGTGACTATGAAAAGCCATAAACTCCGAGTGGTCTAATTGGTCGACACAAGTTAATCTGATCATTCCGATAATGTTCAAATAGACACTACATTTGAACGCACTCTTCAACAAACAAAATATGAAACTATGAGTATGCGCACTGACTGATTCAACTAATTTACGATAAGAAAATGCACTTATGTTAACATATGGAAGATATGATGGACTGTATGGCTGGCATGCAAAACATGAAGAATGATCGAATTGTTGTAAATACCACTTTTCAGTATATGAGCATAAAACAACCATCATGGTATAGTCAAAAGTGAACTGCTTGGTTGGAGACTATAAATATGGTAAGATGTGAATAGTTTGGTTTATCTAAAATGTGTGACACTATGGACAAGCCATTAATAACATTCATGAAGCAGTTGAATTGCGTCGACAATATTGTTTGGTCTACATGCAAGCAGTAAATGAACAACACTAGCAACGACATCCGAATGCTAGAAACTATGTCAACATAAACTTCTACAATCGAGTATACCCTTTGCGCCATTGTCATTAGTTGACAGGATGACCTAGTGAAACAATAATTTTTATAAAATTTTACATACACAAGCTGCTTTAAAGTAAAGGTTTTACAGTTTGTTTCATAACCACAAACATAATTAACGTATTGGGTTCGGTTCACAGGCTCATGAATTTAACGCGCTGCAGCGCCGGTGCAGTTTTAAACTGACTAACATTTACAGTGGCGAATATGTATAATCGATATCACTTCTTTTAGTAGATGAATATATATACCGAGATGCATCATCTTATTACTTACAGTATTTGACTATTTATATACATCATCACACAACACACAATATACTTTGTACAGATTTTAAATCAGCATTGCGTCGTAGAAACGGTTTTGTTAAGTGATCATGCAGAAGCCGTATTCGGACTGTAGAGACTATTTTGCAGAACAATATTTGAAAATGTATTCAACCAGTTGCAAGGACATTTTTCAAAAACACGAAAGATAGCGACACCGCATTTACATAAGTTCATACATCACATTCTCTACACGACATACGCTTTACTTATTGAAATGAAACTTTCCAAAATTTGAATGACCGATCACGATGAGGGAGGTCACTTCTGAATGGTTAGTTTGATACTTTATTGCTGAAACATTGCGAGTAAGGCAATTCATGCAATACATGATCTTCGCTGTCAGTAACTTTTATTAGTTACGAACCCTTTATTAATAAATAGTTTATCAAATATCGCCGAAATACATTTTCAAATATTGTTTTGCAAAATAGTCTCTACAGTCCGAATACGGCTTCTGCATGATCACTTAACAAAACCGTTTCTACGACGCAATGCTGATTTAAAATCTGTACAAAATATATTGTGTGTTGTGTGATGATGTATATAAATAGTCAAATACTGTAAGTAATAAGATGATGCATCTGGGTGAGTATATTCATCTACTAAAAGAAGTGATATCGATTATACATATTCGCCACTGTAAATGTTAGTCAGTTTAAAACTACACCGGCGCTGCAGCGCGTTGAATTCATGAGCCTGTGAACCGAACCCAATACGTTAATTATGTTTGTGGTTATGATACAAACTGTAAAACCTTTACTTTAAAGCAGCTTGAGTATGTAAAATTTTATAAAAATTATTGTTTCACTAGGTCATCCTGTCAACTAATGACAATGGCGCAAAGGGTATACTCGATTGTAGAAGTTTATGTTGACATAGTTTCTAGCATTCGGATGTCGTTGCTAGTGTTGTTCATTTACTGCTTGCATGTAGACCAAACAATATTGTCGACGCAATTCAACTGCTTCATGAATGTTATTAATGGCTTGTCCATAGTGTCACACATTTTAGATAAACCAAACTATTCACATCTTACCATATTTATAGTCTCCAACCAAGCAGTTCACTTTTGACTATACCATGATGGTTGTTTTATGCTCATATACTGAAAAGTGGTATTTACAACAATTCGATCATTCTTCATGTTTTGCATGCCAGCCATACAGTCCATCATATCTTCCATATGTTAACATAAGTGCATTTTCTTATCGTAAATTAGTTGAATCAGTCAGTGCGCATACTCATAGTTTCATATTTTGTTTGTTGAAGAGTGCGTTCAAATGTAGTGTCTATTTGAACATTATCGGAATGATCAGATTAACTTGTGTCGACCAATTAGACCACTCGGAGTTTATGGCTTTTCATAGTCACTAAACCAAGCCAATCATACTAAAGTCTCTCTTCACACAAGCAGCATATGCGCTCTTTTATCGGCCTTGCCTTTATTGGTCACTTTTGGCGCTCTAATCTGCTCACTTAATGCACAGCGGGTGACTTAGTGCATGTTATTTTCATGTTCTACCAATTACCACCCTTTTGCACCTCATCACTCCGCCCGATCATATTCAGAGCCCAACTAGTAGAGAGTGTAATAAACAGCTCAGTTGACCAAATTGTCTCAGTCATGGCAGCACGCGCTTTTAGATTTTTATATTTTATTTTTTAATTTATGCATAAAATTGTTTTAAACTTAAATATCGAGTATAACTTTTTTATAGCTTAGTTATTCTGTCTTTTGTTTTTATTGCTTTATTTTGTATAACTATATCCAATGTTTCAGAAAACGATGAATACCAGAAAATTAACCCCACCCAACAAAACTGTTCTGAGCTTTGCTGAAATAGTCAAACAGACTGTACCAACAAAACTGATGCCTGATTCAGGCATTAATTCGCCTTATTTATCGGAGATAGAATGGCCGATTCTTCAATTACCTCAGACAGTTGCACCACCGCGGCCGAAAAAAATAAAGGACAATAGAACGGTCCATAAGGACATTGACGATATTACGATACAGATTAAAGATTTAACTATCCACGTTAATAATAACGATTTGACAGCAGACAATCTCAAATCCAATCAATGTAAGGCTTCAGTTGATCAGATCAATAAGCCTAAACCCGGCCAGCCGACATCGAGCAGATCAAATCAACTCCACACAAATCTAACGGCAGCATCAATCGAAACCAGAGTAAGATTTCTGATAATTGTTTCATGTTATAATCAATTTTCAGAATGTCGCTCCTATAGAACAAAATCCAATAAAACTAGATCCGACTGTTACGTCTAAAAATGAAAAAGATTTCATGCACGCCAACAGTTCCACAAAACATTGTCTACCCAAAGTCAAATCAGTCAATCAGACGAACAATGCATCAAAGGATGGGGGCATTGTGGTTTCACCGAATCGGGTATTTGTACCGTCATCACAAAATACCAATCCCTCAACACAGCATCAATATGCACAGAACTCCGACAAACAAATACCACCAGCAGAACACAAGCTTGAGTCAAAAATAAACAGTCAGTTTTAACGCTTTTTACCCAAACTAAACGCGCTTTTTGAAGGTACTGATATAAAAACGCATACACGCGATCATCTGCAAATTGGTGAACATATTCAAATGCCGCCAGCTTCACATGTCGCCAACCAGTTTCATTCTGTGCAACAGCAACCATATCAAAAACAGCAACCGTATCAAAGACAGCAACCATATCAAAAACAGCAACCTTATCAAAGACAGCAACCGTATCAAGGACAGCAACCATATCAAAAACAGCAACCGTATCAAAAACAGCAACCGTATCAAAGACAGCAACCATATCAAAAACAGCAACCGTATCAAAGACAGCAACCGTGTCAAGGACAGCAACCATATCAAAAACAGCAACCGTATCAAAGACAGGAACCGTCTCAACGACAGAAACAGCAGAAACGTTCTAATAACCATCTTGTTATCAGTCACTGCAATCAAAAAGTTCCTCGTCAATTTAATAAGGAAAACAACTTTAAACAGCCGGTGGCTAAGTTTCGCAAGATAAACAGTGAACAACCACTGTTAGGCTGCAAACCACTCACGCAGGGTGACATTAACCAAAATGTACATCAAACGGATATAGAAAGGCAACCAACAATGTACGCCAGCGATTTACTACTCGCCAATTCTAATAACATGGGTTTTATGCGTAACACATCGTTCATAGGACAGGTAAGCATTATAATTAGCTTCGATATATAGTAAATAAATCTTGTTTCTAGAATACGCAACCTAATCATAATTGGAGCAACAATAACGATCCAATGTCAAATAATATGCAGACTCAATGTTATACGCATCTACCGTACCCGACGAACCCGGCCTATGAATTAAAAGAGCTGACGAATGTTCGAATGTCACCATCAAGTTCAATTGATGCTGCTTCGTATCGTCAACCGATGCCACTTAGTTTGTCGATGGTGCAGCCGATACACCCGCCTCCTCCGATTCACAATGTTATTCAGTTTAACCAGTCAACGAATATGACGTACTACAGCATAGATACCCAGTTGCCACAACACTTGGCTTCACAGAAACAATAAACATGGTACTTCGCCGCTCTGTCATATTGATGAGTATACCTTGGTTTTATATAAAAAAACAAAAGACACCACATTTTTGAACTCATTGCAAATATACCGTATGTTGGTCAAGCATGTGCCTCAGTTAATATTTGTTTGGTTTTTGTAATACAATGTTATATACTTAACGTTTTAATTTGTTTTATGTATAAGTTTTGATCCTTGAAAAATAAAGTTTAAAAAATTATTGTGAGTGTTCTGTTAAATGGAGGACAAGAGAATGGTTGCAAATCAACCCACAAACTGTAATATATCGAATTATATCTGGCTGAATTTGAATTTAAGCGAGTGTTTAAATAGCCAAGAGGTACGGTGGCCTAGTCTATTATAATTTATTCATTTAATCATCTGCTCGAAACTTTTGATCTAAAGTAAATGTTTTAAAAATCAAATTTACAGCAAGAAGCTTAGGTCAATAAAGCATTAATATTGTATTTAACCTGTTCAATCATAAAGTTTCAATTAATAATACCGATTATAGTTGCTAATTTGAAAAAAAGTTTTATATTTTCACAATTTGATTGTTATATTAACAAATTATTCTACTTATTTCTCTGATATAAATTAAAGTTTTTGCATTTTCAAAAGTATCAGTCATCAAGTGTTAAAATTTTGGTGATCGAACACATCAAAAGCAATGTTAATGCTTTTATTAACTAACCTTCAGTATGTGCATTTGAGTATGAAAACATTTGGCTGTTATGAGAAGTTTCGAGCAGATGATCAAATGAATAAATTATAAAAGACTAAGTCACCATACCTCTGAGCTATTTAAACGCTCATTTAAATCTAAATTTAGTCAAATATAACTCGATACATAACAATTTGTGTATTGATTTACCACCATGTCTGTGAAGCTTGTCATATTCATTACTTTATTGATCGCATCCTCTGAAGCTCGTAAAAGCAAAACAGTTACCTTGCCTGTAACTACAATCATTACTGGTGTAAACCAGGGTTTCGTCGTAAACCCAAAGTGTTTTATTTATGTAAGTTTTTAAGTTTTAAACTGATTATATAAAAATTGGATGTAAAAGTGCAAACATTAAATAAGTAGTAATATTGGTAAGATGTTGATCAAATTAGCATAGATTGACTTCAACTTAGAGGATAATTTTTGGAATTTTAACTGTAATGATGATATCATGTACGGTTTCATATCCTCATTAGCATTGTGAAAGTTTGTCATCAAACTTTGTGAAATTGAAAAATATCCCTTTAAATACTTGATGCTTTCAAATATTTGAGCATGTCTGAGAAATTGTTCTGGTTCATGAAAATGTAAACCTATAAATATACAGATTTGGTATAGTACTGAAATAATTTGCATATGCAACATTTGAAAGCATTTTAACAACTACAAGTTCGATACTTGAAAATGTGAAAGCTCACTTACCGTATGTATCCGAATCTCTTAATAACTGTCGCATGTTCATATTATATAAATTTAACAATTGTTAAAAGTTAAAGTAATCTTATCAGTAAAGTCATTCAAGCAGTTCGTTTCACACTATCGTCATTTTTATAAAACGAATGTACTTGAGTCCATATAAGAAGTGTTACAAACACATCTAACTTTTGTGCTTTCAGAATGACTTGGTTTATGAATGCAACAATAGTGTACGGTCTCTCACAGTTACTGAAAGACGGCTTCTCGATCGGTTTTATGCTATTTGGGATAAAGCCTACTTGGCAGTAAGTTTAATTTAAATGTTCTTGATTTTTTACTTTCTTACTAAATGTGACTTTTAATAACAAATTTGTTTAGATTCTCACTAACAAGAAAAACAAAGTGAACGGAAAAGTGAATCTACCAAACTTCTGTAAAACTTGTTAAACAGTTGCCACTTTGGATCACGGCATTAACTTAAAGCAGGCTGATTTTAGATTGAAATGTTTATTTTATTGTGTACATATTTTCTCATTTGATTGATTAATTTGCCCGAATGCATTGAATCCGATTGCCCACTCAGAAACACTGCGTTAATGCAATTTGCTCGGTTTACTATAAATACCTAATTGCCAATAAAAAAGTCGGAAACTGATTTGGATTTTTGCAATAGGCATGTTTTTGATTAAGTTGTTCAAGTGCCTTCACTACGACATGATGACGAAAAGCAGCAGCCACTAACACTAATATATCTGTTCAATTTATTTATACAAGCATAAACTATATCGAATTCAAATTTGTTCCTGATCAACCGTATGTGCGGTGTAGGATAGAAGTAATGACAGCCACCGTTTTTGATTGAGAGCCTTCGACATCTATTTTTGATCAGTTGCCTTCACAAACTCGTCCTGCCACCGCGTTCTGAATCTGTCTAGCGGTCGCTTACTCTGGGAACCCACTTCAGCAACCATTGGTTTCATCTGTTCTCGTGGTCCATACTCGTGACTTTGCTTGCGTGTGCTCATTTTCGCCATCGGCAGTCGTGAACGATGTCGTTAAGCCTAATTTGAGCGTGAATCTATTCGTTGCAACGTTGGTCTAGAAGTCACACTCCAAACATGTGTCGTTCCATTGCTCGTTGAGAGCGTGTGAGCCGTGATTCTATGAATTTGGTCATAGCCTACGTCTCACATGTGTATAGAAGCATTGATTTTATATATACATTTAATACTTCTACTTGGTCGCTATCTGGACTCGAAAGTTGCTCTGGAGTTATTTAACTCTTTCGAACGTAGCCCAAGCCACTGCGATCCTCCTGCTGAGCTCTTGATTGTGGTTTCCAGGTTCTACAGTAGCTGTCTCAAGTAGCAGTAACTTTCTGCCGGATCGATGGATTGGTTACCAAGCGGCAGGTTATTAGTTACTGCTCAGTTTCCCAGCCACTTTGTCTTTTTTGCATTTACCTCGAATCTCACTCTCCTGCATTCGGTCGTCAAAGTTTGAATTATGTTTTGGAGATCATCAAATTTATCAAAACATAGCACTACGTCATCTGCGTATGCAAGATAGCAAAGCGGCGTTTCTTGATTCGGAGGCCTGCTGTTCTCTCAGTTTGTTTATCTAAGATTCATTAAAGGGTTACGTTGAACAGTAGGAGTAACAGTGAGTCTCGTTGCCGTACACCTCGTTGTATATTGAGGTGAGCTTGCCCATCTGCCACTTTGACTGATACTGTACCGGCTGTGTATAGCTGCCTCGTCATCCTGATCATCTCGTCGTCGATTCCCAAGTGTTGCATCGCTTCCCAGATTGCTTTGGGTTCGATGGTGTCAAATGCTTTCATGAAGTCGATAAATATGAGAAAGATCAGCAGGTCTTATTCGCAATACTTCTAAATGAGCAGGTTGGACCGTTAGTATATGGTCAATTGTCGCATAGCTTTTCCGGAATACTGCCTGCTCAACGGAGAGTTTGCCTTGCACTGTTTTCTCGATCCTCCTGGCAATAATGCGTGAGAGGATCTTGTACACGGAGTTCAGTAGCGAAATGGGCCAGTAGTTCTCGAGCTGAGTCTGGTCTCCTTTCTTGTGCAGCAGAATCGGGTTGACGTGGATGAACTTTGACGAGAAGTTGTTTGTCTCGAGCATCGTGTTGAAGGATGTTACGATTTGATCGGCGATGTGCGGTGCGCATGTTTCAGGATCCCGGAAAGAATGTCATCTTTTCCGGGTGTTTTGCTTTCTTTGATGCGCGTGTATGCTTCTCGGAGTTCTAGAAAAGATATCGGTCTTTGCAACTTCTGGACTTGCTGTTGAGTTGGCGTTCTTTTGGTTGATCTGTACAGGCCGTTGTAGTAATCTTCAACGACCTGCACCATTTCCATTGTCATTTCGCATTTGCTTTCGTCTTTCTTCGTCAGTTAGACCGTTTCTCGTCGTTTGTCCGCCAATTCCATTCTACTGCGCATTATTTGGTTTGCTTGGATTGCCCGCTCTATGACTTGAACGTAGTGTCGGCTGATGTCGTCTTCGAGGAACCATCTGACAGCATTGACTACCGCTGCATACTCTACTTTGTCATGCGGGGTGTTGCCAGTCCCGAACTTCAGGCGACACACAGTTCCCTTAGCTCGCGAGTACGGTTTGATGTTCGACCTTTGGCTGTCGATTTGAGTTCAGTAGTTTTCGTTGCGTTTTTCGTAGGGTTGTTTGCCTCTTCCAGTAATGCATCACTGGTACGTTCTGAAGCCTCATGACGATCTGCAGTTTGA
>RCIC01000135.1:12500-15000 GCA_018883505.1 Ceratosolen fusciceps | reverse complement strand
AGGTAGTACCTCCTCGGAAAATCGATGTCTCCTCCTGCCCAGCCAAGAAAAGCTCAAAAAGCTCTATAGGGGGGGTGTTCCGGTCAGCACCCAGACCCATTGACCGGGCGGTCCCCCGACGGTCCCTGTTGGCTTGGGCGGTGGAGGCCGTAATGTCCCTCGATCAGACGGCCCGGTGAAGTGTACAGTGGGGACTATGCTACCACTGTGCAACACCACGCGCGCGCGCGCGGGCGGGCGGGCGGGCGGGCGATTGGGCGATTGGGCGTTTGGGCGTTTAGGGCGCTTTTGGGCGCTTTTAGGGCGCACTTAGCACTTCGCACGTACGCATCGTCGCAAGGAGCCAAGGACCACTCTCTTTACCCAACGCAATGCCCGTCATGGGCTTGGCGTGGGCCACCAGTGCCTTGGCCTTCGGGACAACATGACAGCCCAGTGCCTTGGCCAGGGCCGTCATGGGCGCGGCCGAGGCCACATGGCCGCCCAGTGGCTCGACCGGGGAAGTCATGGGCGTGACCGAGGCCACCAGCGTGCCCACTGGCTGGGGCGAGGGCGGCATGGGCGTGGCCCAGTGCCTCGGCCGAGGTCGGCGTGGGCGAGGCCGGGGCCGCATGACTGCCCAGTGGCTCGACCGGGGCAGTCGTCGGCGAGGCCGAGGCCACCAGCGCGCGCAGTCGCCGGGCCGAGGGCGGCATGGGCGTGGCCCAGTGCCTGGGCCGAGGTCGTCATGGGCGTGGGCTCGGCCACATGACTGCCCAGTGGCTCGGCCGGGGCAGTCGTGGGCGAGGCCGAGGCCCCCAGCGCGCCAAGGGGCTCGGCCGGTGAAGTCATGGGCTTGGCCGAGGCCACCAGCGCGCCCACTGGCTGGGGCGAGGGCGTCGCGGGCGTGGTCCAGTGCATCGGCCGAGGTCGGCGTTGGCGAGGCCGTGGCCACCAGCGCGCCCACTGGCTGGGGCCGGGGCGTCATGGGCGCGTCCCAGTGCCTCGGCCGAGGCCGGCGTGGTCGAGGCCGGGGCCGCATGACTGCCCAGTTGCTCGACCGGGGCAGTCGTGGGCGAGGCCGAGGCCACCAGCGCGCCCTCTGGCTGGGGCTGGGGCATCATGGGCGGGGCCCAGTGCCTCGGCCGAGGTCGGCGTGGTCGAGGCCGTGGCCACCAGCGCGCCCACTGGCTGGGGCGGGGGCGTCATGGGCGTCCCAGTGCCTCGGCTGAGATCGGCGTGGGCGAGGCCGGGGCCACATGACTGCCCAGTGGCTCGACCGGGGCAGTCGTGGGCGAGGCCGAGGCCACCAGCGCCCCCTGTGGCTCGGCCAGTGCCGTCATGGGCGTGGCCGAGGCCACCAGCGCGCCCAGTCGCTTGGGCGAGGGAGTCATGGGCGTGGCCCAGTGCCTCGGCCGTCGTGGGCGAGGCCCGGGCCACATGACTGCCCAGTGGCTCGACCAGGGCAGTCATGGGCGTGGCCGAAGCCACCAGCGGCCCCAGTGCCTCGGGCGAGGCCTTCGATTGCTTGGCCGAGGCCACAAGCGCACGCAAGGCCACTGGCAGAGGCTCCCCGCACGCACATGGGCGTGGCTGGTGGAGCCAGTGGCTCCCTGGCCGCCCACGGTGTTGCCGAAATGACTTTTTTCACTATTGCTTTATATTTTTCCACTAAATGTTCCCATGTTATTGTTCCTAAATTCAATTTAGGATTTTTAGGAGCAAACTCAAGCAGCGGAACGAAATTCCGAATTCGAAATTATTTTTTATGATTTTCGGAAGTGTTCAACTTTGGAAAATTTAAAAAAATACCAAACGTTATCCAATGCCTCTGAAACTTTGCAGAATCCATATCCACATTATTCTTAGCTTGCCTGCAAAAAATCAGGTCAAAATTCCAAGTGTAGCATGGAGAACTCAACTAGTACCTCCTCGGAAAAATCATGTCTCCTCCTGCCCAGCCCAAAAAAGCTTAGAAAGCTCTTTAGGGGGGGAGCTCCTGTCAACCCCCCCGACCCCTTGGCCAGGCAGGCCGCCCACGCCCCCGCGCGCCCATGGGTCGTGCGAGGGACGGGGCCAAGGCCGAAGCCAAGGGGGACCGCTGACGGCCATCCACCTTCGGGTGTGGCGCCGGCAGCGGTGACGGGGCCGCCGGCACCGGCCGGCGGCAGCGGCGGCGACGGCACCGGCGACGGCGACCGAGATGACGGGGACGGCGGGGACGACGACGACGTTGTTGACGGCGCCGGCGAAATTTCCGGCGAAGTCGCCGGCGGCGGAGGAGGAGCCGGAGAGACCCACGGGGGCTATTTTGCCAAGCCGAATTGCCCCGTGATGCCCGTGGAAGGCCATCCGAGCCAGGATGGCAGGCTTGAGGGTCTGTTGGGGGAGACCTTAATGTCCCCCGATGGCTTGGGCGGGGGAGGCCATAAGGTCCCCCGAATGCGGGGCTATTCTTGCAAGCCGAATAGCCCCTGGTCGCGACGGTCGGCTTGCCGGCTTGGGCGGGGGAGGCCGTAAT
>RCIC01000135.1:0-2500 GCA_018883505.1 Ceratosolen fusciceps | reverse complement strand
TGTTCAACTTTGGAAAATTTAAAAAAATACCAAACGTTATCCAATGCCTCTGAAACTTTGCAGAATCCATATCCACATTATTCTTAGCTTGCCTGCAAAAAATCAGGTCAAAATTCCAAGTGTAGCATGGAGAACTCAACTAGTACCTCCTCGGAAAAATCATGTCTCCTCCTGCCCAGCCCAAAAAAGCTTAGAAAGCTCTTTAGGGGGGGAGCTCCTGTCAACCCCCCCGACCCCTTGGCCAGGCAGGCCGCCCACGCCCCCGCGCGCCCATGGGTCGTGCGAGGGACGGGGCCAAGGCCGAAGCCAAGGGGGACCGCTGACGGCCATCCACCTTCGGGTGTGGCGCCGGCAGCGGTGACGGGGCCGCCGGCACCGGCCGGCGGCAGCGGCGGCGACGGCACCGGCGACGGCGACCGAGATGACGGGGACGGCGGGGACGACGACGACGTTGTTGACGGCGCCGGCGAAATTTCCGGCGAAGTCGCCGGCGGCGGAGGAGGAGCCGGAGAGACCCACGGGGGCTATTTTGCCAAGCCGAATTGCCCCGTGATGCCCGTGGAAGGCCATCCGAGCCAGGATGGCAGGCTTGAGGGTCTGTTGGGGGAGACCTTAATGTCCCCCGATGGCTTGGGCGGGGGAGGCCATAAGGTCCCCCGAATGCGGGGCTATTCTTGCAAGCCGAATAGCCCCTGGTCGCGACGGTCGGCTTGCCGGCTTGGGCGGGGGAGGCCGTAATGTCCCTCGACGGCCTATGCGGGGGAGGCCAGAAGGTCCCCCGAATGCGGGGCTATCTTTCCGAGCCGGATAGCCCCGAGTGTGCCATCAGCCCGGATGGTAGGCAGGCTTGAGGGTCTGGCGGGGGAGACCTTAACGTCCCCCGTTGGCTTGGGCGGGGGAGGCCACAAGGTCCCCCGCACGCGGGGCTATCTCTCCGAGCCGGATAGCCCCGAGTGTGCCATCCGCCCGGATGGTTGGCAGGCTTGAGGGTCTGACGGGGGAGACCTTAATGTCCCCCGTTGGCTTGGGCGGGGGAGGCCACAAGGTCCCCCGTACGCGGGGCTATCTCTCCGAGCCGGATAGCCCCGAGTGTGCCATCCGCCAGGATGGTTGGCAGGCTTGAGGGTCTGACGGGGGAGACCTTAACGTCCCCCGTTGGCTTGGGCGGGGGAGGCCACAAGGTCCCCCGAATGCGTTGCCCTTGGCCAGGCTGGCCGCCATGGCCCTCGCGTGCCCATGGGGCGTGCGAGGGACGTGGCGAAGGCCGAAGCCAAGTGTGTACCGCTGACGGCCATCCACCTTCGGGTGTGGCGCCGGCGGCGGTGACGGGTGAGACCTTGATGTCCCCCATCTGATTTTGTATTCTTGACTACGGTGCGGCAAGCGATTTTGCCGTTTGCCCCTTGTTTTGAAAACCGGCTTCATGTCAAGCGGTGCGGCCATGGCGCCACTCGATGTGTTCGTGTGCCTCGTTCTGAACGGGGTTGCGGGCGTGTTTGGAGGTGTTGTGTCCAGCGTACGTGATTGGCGTGTGAGTGGTGTTAGGATTGTGCGGGTTGACAGGCTCCTTGCTCGGGCAGCGAACTGTCGACCCGTCATCCGTTTCATTTTTGCCCCAAAGATTGAGCTTGCTCTTCTCTTGGTCACGACCCTTGGTTCCTGTGTTGACTTCCCAACGTATGGAAAAATTCGTCGGACAGCCCCGCACCTGTCCTCCTTGTTGCTTTGCGGCTGCAATGCGGACCTCGAAAGCAGTCCCCGTGTCCCGGAGGTGTCCTCTGACTCTTGTCGTGGCTGTCTCGGTCCACAGGACAACTGCTCGTGCTCTCGGATGTGGAAAATTAAGCGGACGCGGGGGGTCTTGGCCTCCGGTCGCTCCAATCAAGTCCCTCGATAAGAATGACTCTCGCTACCTCATTGACCGCAGGCCGTCTAGGCCCGTGGCATCAATGCGGGTCCGAAGTCGAGAAAGAATGCTACCTGGTTGATCCTGCCAGTAGTCATATGCTTGTCTCAAAGATTAAGCCATGCATGTGTAAGTATGAACTAATTCAGACTGTGAAACTGCGAATGGCTCATTAAATCAGTTATAGTTTGTTTGATGGTACCTTCTACTCGGATAACCGTAGTAATTCTAGAGCTAATACGTGCAACAAACCCCGACTTCTGGAAGGGATGCATTTATTAGATAAAAGGTCGACGCGGGCTCTGCCCGTTGCTCTGATGATTCATGATAACTCGACGGATCGCACGGCCATCGTGCCGGCGACGCATCATTCAAATTTCTGCCCTATCAACTTTCGATGGTAGGATAGTGGCCTACTATGGTGGTGACGGGTGACGGAGAATTAGGGTTCGATTCCGGAGAGGGAGCCTGAGAAACGGCTACCACATCCAAGGAAGGCAGCAGGCGCGCAAATTACCCAATCCTGACACGGGGAGGTAGTGACAATAAATAACAATACCGGGCTCTACGAGTCTGGTAATTGGAATGAGTACA
>RCIC01000134.1:0-18943 GCA_018883505.1 Ceratosolen fusciceps | reverse complement strand
TTATCCCCCTCTCGTGGTGGATCACTAGAGTCTCGGTTCGATGAAGATCGCAGCTAGCTGTGATACTTAGTGTGAATTGCAGATACAATGAGCACGAAATCGTTGAATGCACATGGCGCTGGCGAGATAATCGCCAGCACGTTTGGTTTAGTGTCTTTTGTGTACTATTGCGTACGACACGCCTGGTCGTACTGAGTCGTGGCGCGAGCATCTCGGTATGTTCCCGTCATCAGATCTTTGTGGCAACATTTGCGTTTTTAACGCATGCCGAACTTCGCTTGGCGTTCCCGTCTGTCATCTGTATGTGAGATGTTGTGAGCTGTTGCTGGCCGCCGCCTTGTGCCTACTGACAGCTTGTATTTCCTCATTTCGCCGTGCATTTGGCGGCAGAGACGGATTGTTATGGGAGCTGAGCATTGAGAAGTATTCCTAGTATCATAAGGACCTAAACTCAAGCGTGAGTACCCGCTGAACTTAAGCATATCAGTAAGCGGAGGAAAAGAAACTAACAAGGATTCCCTTAGTAACGGCGAGTGAAACGGGAAAAGCCCAGCGTGTAATCGCCCAGGCTTTGCCTGTGGTGAGGTGTCACGTATAGGCGCATTTGTCCGGTGTTTGTTGAGGCTCTAAGTTTGCTCGAACGCAACTCCGTAGTGGGTGCTAGACCCGTACGGGCTTCGACTGGACTGGTTGGGTGTGTCTTGGAGTAGAGTTGCTTGGAAGTGCAGCTCGAAGTGGGTGGTATACCACATCTAAGGCTAAATATGACCGAGACATCGATAGTGAACAAGTACCGTGAGGGAAAGTTGCAAAGGACTTTGAAGAGAGAGTTCAAGAGAATGTGAAACCACGTGGGGCTAAGCGGATAGAGTTGACGTAAACTGGCAGTGTTCAGCTGTCGTGAACGGGTTTACTCGTGATCGATTGTGCAGTCATTGCTGGTACGTGCTGGGACTTCTGGTGTGCCCTTCTGAAGACTTGAGAGTCGGCCAAGTTCGCTTGTCACCGTTTTCTTGTTGGAAGTTGATGTGCGTGCTAGTTGTAGTCGTGAACCAGGCCTCTGTGCGGTCGGTGGCGTCTACTGTGTGTCATTTTGTGATTGGACTTGTCTGGTTGCATTGTGCGCATGCGGTAGCGTCATTGGTTGCCCATGGTTCACTCCCGGTATGAGTAGTTGACGACCTATCCGACCCGTCTTGAAACACGGACCAAGAAGTCTAGTATGTACGCGAGTCATTGGGTGTTCAAACCTATTGGCGAAATAAATGTGAAGGCGGCCTGTTCGTCTGATATGTGATCCGTGAGTGTTTGCTTGCGGCGCAACATAGTCCCATGCAGATTGCTTGCAATCGTGTGGAGATAGAGCGTACCTACTGGGACCCGAAAGATGGTGAACTATGCCTGAGCAGGATGAAGTCAGAGGAAACTCTGATGGAAGTCCGAAGCGGTTCTGACGTGCAAATCGATCGTCGGACTCGGGTATAGGGGCGAAAGACTAATCGAACCATCTAGTAGCTGGTTCACACCGAAGTTTCCCCCAGGATAGCTGGAGTTTATGTTTGTTGTATCTTGTAAAGCTAATGATTAGAGGACTTGGGAACGAAATGTTCTTAACCTATTCTCAAACTTTCAATGGGTATGATGTCGCGGTTTCTTAAGTGAACCGTGGCTGCGAAAACAAGCTCCAAGTGGGCCATTTTTGGTAAGCAGAACTGGCGATGTGGGATGAACCAAATGTTGGGATAAGGTGCCTAACTCTCCGCTCATGAGACCCCATAAAGGGTGTTGATTGATATAGACAGCAGGACGGTGGCCATGGAAGTTGGAATCCGCTAAGGAGTGTGTAACAACTCACCTGCCGAATCAATCAGCCCCGAAAATGGATGGCGCTTGAGCGGAGGACCTATGCTCAACCGTTGTTTGCTTGTACGCTCGCGTCTGGCAACAACGAGTAGGTGTGTCGCGGCGGTTTGCGTTGAAGGCTTAGGGCGTAGGCCCGGCTGGAGCTTCCGTCGGTGCAGATCTTGGTGGTAGTAGCAAATAATCAAGTGAGAATCTTGATGACTGAAGTGGAGAAGGGTTCCACGTGAACAGTAGTTGAATGTGGGTTAGTCGATCCTAAGATACTGGCTAATGCCTTGTATCATTGGCGTAGAGCTTCGGCTTTTCGCTTAATATCGAAAGGGAAACAGGTTAATATTCCTGTACCAGTAAATGCGAATTCGTGCCCTTTGGGGTGCGTAGGCGGTAACGCTTTCGAACTTGGCGATGCTAAGTGTGATCCGGGCTAGAGATCTCTTCTCTAGTTAAGGAACGGACTCCCTGGAAACGGTTCAGCCGGAGATAGGGACGTTGTTTCCGTATAGCGCCACGGTTTCTGTGGTGTCCCGTGTATCGTGCTTGGCCCTTGAAAAGCCAAGGGAGCTATTCAATTCGCATTGCTGATCGTACCCATATCCGCAGCAGGTCTCCAAGGTTCGTAGCCTCTAGTCGATAGAATAATGTAGATAAGGGAAGTCGGCAAATTAGATCCCTACCTTCGGAATAAGGATTGGCTCTAAGGACTGGTCTGTACGGGCTTTGCAATGAAGCTTGGTCGGTGGCGCTTTGATTGGTTCGACTTCCGTCGTTCCGATCTAATGGTGTCGTTGCCTTGTGGACTTGCCTAGCTGTGTGCAGGCGCTTCGGCGTCTGTGCTTCGTGCGACACTTAACGGTTGACTTAGAACTGGTACGGACTCGGGGAATCCGACTGTCTAATTAAAACAGAGGAGATAGATGGTCCTTGCGGACGTTGACTATCTCTGATTTCTGCCCAGTGCTCTGAATGTTAACGTGGAGTAATCTGCTTAAGCGCGGGTAAACGGCGGGAGTAACTATGACTCTCTTAAGGTAGCCAAATGCCTCGTCATCTAATTAGTGACGCGCATGAATGGATTAACGAGATTCCCACTGTCCCTATCTACTATCTAGCGAAACCACAGCCAAGGGAACGGGCTTGGAAAAAACAGCGGGGAAAGAAGACCCTGTTGAGTTTGACTCTAGTTTGACTTTGTGACGAGTCTTGAGAGACGTAGTATAAGTGGGAGACTTCGGTCGCAATTGAAATACCACTACTTTCATCGATTCTTTACTTATTCGGTGATGCGAGGATTGGAATTTGGGTTCCTTCCTTCTGGTGTTAAGCGTTGGCTCTCGGAGCCTTCGCGACTCGGACCGAAGACAGTGTCAGGCCGGGAGTTTGACTGGGGCGGTACATCTATCAAAACGTAACGTAGGTGTCCTAAGGTGTGCTCAGAGGGGACGGAAACCTCTCGTAGAGCAAAAGGGCAAAAGCCCACTTGATCTTGATTTTCAGTACTAATACAGACCGCGAAAGCGTGGCCTATCGATCCTTAAAACCTTGATGGTTTCAAGTTTGAGGTGTCAGAAAAATTACCACAGGGATAACTGGCTTGTGGCAGCCAAGCGTCCATAGCGACGTTGCTTTTTGATCCTTCGATGTCGGCTCTTCCTATCATTGCGAAGCAGAATTCGCCAAGCGTTGGATTGTTCACCCTCTAATAGGGAACGTGAGCTGGGTTTAGACCGTCGTGAGACAGGTTAGTTTTACCCTACTGTTGACTGGTTGTTGCAATAGTAATCCTACTTAGTACGAGAGGAACCGTGGGTTCGGACCACTGGTTCATGCGGCTGGTCGATAGACCAATGCTGCGAAGCTACCATCTGTTTGATTATAACTGAAAGCCTCTAAGTTAGAATCGGGGCTAGTAAAGGGAATTATGCTTTGGCTCCCCGGTGTCGGGTGGCTTATATTAAGTAGCCGTAAGGTTACTGCTTATGCCCTTCTCTATGACCTTGTCTGTTCGGGGAATCCGTTCAGGCTGTCTATCGGATCATTTCGATTCAATGTCGGGGCGCGAGATCGCTTGTAGACTACTTGCGTAGTGGTCAAGGTGTTGTACTTAGTAGAGCGACGCATGTCGCGATCTGTTGAGACTCTGCCATTGACTGTTTGGTTTGTTTTTATACCCTCTTTTGGACGCACAGTTCCGTCCACCTGGACTTGTAATTTTTTTCGCTCAAAATCTGGACGCACAGTTCCGTCCACCTGGACTTGTAAAATTTTCGCCCAAAGTCTGGACGCTACTGTGCGTCCAAAATTTCGTTTACTAATTTACCACTGCTACCGTTTACCACTGCTAATTTCATTCATTTATTCACTTCCTTTTGTTGCTTCCAACCGTTTTCTAGCGGTTTCCTCTCCCCCCTCCCCCTATCCCCCTGCCCCTTGTGCGCTGACCAGTTGTCAGCATATGAGTAATTTAATCAAATTTTTCTCTGTTAATTAGTTCGATTGTTTCCTTTTACATCTTTTCTCAACTATAATCACATTCCCCGTCATCATTCCGTCTCACATTCCGTGTGCGTCCAATTTTTTTTTTTTTTTTTTTTTTTTAAGTACGATGGTCATGGTGGCCCAATGGAAGGCTTTTTTGCGAAACTTGTCACAAATTATCAAGCAGCTGTCAATTTCACGTATTTTACCGTATCATTCCATTCTTTCCTACCGTTTTTAACTGCTTTTTGCCACTACTGTGCGTCCAAAGGTCTGGACGCACGGTAGGTGACAAAGTAGGTCAAAATGATGAATTTGAAGGAAAAAGTCATCAATACTCACTCATCTGTGACATTTGACCATGATTCCGTCTTATTTCACTCTTTTCCACCGTCCACCGTTCTCAACCGCTGTTCCCCCACAACTGTGCGTCCAAACATTCTGGACGCACGGTCGGTGACAAAGTAGGTCAAAATGATGTTTTTGAGGGGAAAAATCATCAATACTCACTCAGCTGTGACATTTCACCATGATTCCATAGCATTTCACTCTTTTCCCCCGTTCCCAACTGTTCTGGTCACAACTGTGCGTCCAAAGGTCTGGACGCACGGTTGGTGACAAAGTAGGTCAAAATGATGTTTTTGGAGGAAAAAGTCGTCAATACTCACTTATCTGTGACATTTGACCATGATTCCGTCTTATTTCACTCTTTTCCACCGTCCACCGTTCTCAACCGCTGTTCCCCCACAACTGTGCGTCCAAACATTCTGGACGCACGGTTGGTGACAAAGTAGGTCAAAATGATGTTTTTCAGAAGGGGAAAAAGTCATTAATACTAACGCAGCTGTAACATTTAACTATGATTCCATAGCATTTCACTCTTTTCCCCCGTTCCCAACTGTTTTGGTCACAACTGTGCGTCCAAAGGTCTGGACGCACGGTTGTGACAAAAACTATTTTGAAATGAAAAAATTTGAAAAACAAAAATCGGGCAGTGTTCGTGGTGTAGTTCTGACACAAAATCCGTTGGAATTTTCCGTTTTGGACAAAATCACTCAAAAACTTAATTTTTAATTAATTAAAAAAATTTTTTTTCAAAATTTCAACAACATTTTCGGAAAACACCCATGATTTGAAACATAAGTACCATATCACTCGTGACGTATCTCTGAAATTCAACTTTTCGGAATGAACGCGTAGTTTTTTTTGAAAATGTCAGAGCCTACCCGAGCCCGGCGTGTCTATCTTGTTAGTAGGCAAATGCTGCTTTCGTTCTTCGAAGGCGTCTGCATTGATGTTAACGTAAATTCCCTTATGGGCGTTTACTCATCAGTCTGTTCATTGCTTCTCGTGTAGATAATTCAATGTGGCTCTGCCAGTCTCTCTTATGGGATATTGTGTGAAAACGGCTGGCTCTTACTGTAATGCCCACATACGCCTTTTGTGGGTCTTAAGAGCATTCCTACGCGTGTATTCGCGTGAAACGGTGACTCTCGAGTTACCTGGTTGATCCTGCCAGCGGTGATATGCTCAGACAAAAGATTAAGCCATGCATGTCTAAGAACATATGTGAATATATGAATCTGCGAACGGCTCATTACAACACCCGTAATCTACCCAGTCTTAATCCGAAACGGATATCTGCGTTAATTTTGGAGCTAATACGTGCACCAGTGCACCGCCAGCAATGGTAGTGCGCACTTATTAGAACAAGGCCAACTGGGGCAACCCTCTTGGTGACTCTGAATAATTTAGCAGATCGCATGGTCTAGTACCGGCGACGTACTGGTCGAGCGGGCGCCCTATCAACTATTGATGGAAGTCTATGTGTCTTCCATGGTTGTAACGGGTAACGGAGAATAAGGGTTCGACTCCGGAGAGCTAGCCTTAGAAACGGCTATCACATCCAAGGAAGGCAGCAGGCGCGTAAATTACCCATTCTCAATTCGAGGAGGTAGTGACTGTCAATAACGAGACAGATCTCTTTGAGGTCTGTCATTGAAATGAGCAAAACTCAAAGACTTTAACGAAGTCTATGGGAGGGCAAGTCTGGTGCCAGCAGCCGCGGTAATTCCAGCTCCCAAGGTGTATATCGTCATTGCTGCGGTTAAAAAGCTCGTAGTTGGATCTAAGTTCATGACGGTTGTTCTCCATGTGAGATACTTCTCGTCTGAACTGTCTCGCTGGTTTTCCGGTGTTTCGGCATCGGTGGCTGGCGTTGTAACTTTGATTAAATCAATGTGATTAAAACAGGCGTTTGCTTGTATGCTTTATCATGGAATAATAGAATATGACTTCGGTCCATTTTGTTGGTCTTGGGAGTGAAGTAATGATTAAAAGGAACAATTCGGGGGCATCCGTATCGCTACGTGAGAGGTGAAATTCTTGGACCGTAGTGAGACGACCAATTGCGAAAGCATTTGCCAAGAATGTTTTCATTAATCAAGAACGAAAGTCAGAGGATCGAAGGCGATTAGATACCGCCCTAGTTCTGACCGTAAACTATGCCAACTAGCGATCAGGCGGTGGTAGTTTAGCCCTGCCTGGGAGCTTCCCGGAAACGAAAGTTTTCGGGTTCCGGGGGTAGTATGGTTGCAAATCTGAAACTTAAAGGAATTGACGGAAGGGCACCACCAGGAGTGGAGCCTGCGGCTTAATTTGACTCAACACGGGAAATCTCACCCGGACCGGACACTATAATGATTGACAGATTGAGAGTTCTTTCTTGATTTTGTGGTTGGTGGTGCATGGCCGTTCTTAGTTCGTGGATTGATCTGTCTGGTTTATTCCGATAACGAACGAGACTCTAACCTGCTAACTAGTGGCACGGTAGCTTAGCCGTGTCTACTTCTTAGAGGGATAAGCGGTTTTCAACCGCATGATATTGAGCAATAACAGGTCTGTGATGCCCTTAGATGTCCGGGGCTGCACGCGCGCTACACTGGAAAGTGCAGCAAGCGTTTTATACCTTTGCCGAAAGGTTTGGGTAATCTTTTGAAAGCTTTTCGTGTTTGGAATAGAGGATTGCAATTATTTCTCTTGAACGAGGAATTCCCAGTAAGTACGAGTCATTAGCTCGTGCTGATTACGTCCCTGCCCTTTGTACACACCGCCCGTCGCTGCCCGGGACTGAGTTGCCTCGAGAAATGTGAGGATTTTCGGTGAGGGTTTTTAACCTTTGCTGATTCGAATTGCACTGATCGCAGTGGCTTGAACCGGGCAAAAGTCGTAACAAGGTGCGATTAGGAGAACCTGACCGCGGATCATTGTCGATCAACCTGTTACCGACTGTGATTAATGGAATTGAACTGGAAATGAATTGTCTTTGACTATATACAGATAGCTCGGTTGCTAAGTGGTGTCTGTCGGAGCATGCTTATCTGTGCATGTAGGCGGCCACGGTACGTGTGAATGTGACGATCACGAAGCATTTAAGAGAATCGCAGCCTTGAAGCGATTTCGCCGAGTAACCCCTATTTTGCATTGGATGTCGAAATATTTCTGTTGTCGTTGCTTGCGTCCTGCTTGCTCGGCTAACTTGTACAACTCTACGTGGTGGATCACTAGAGTCTCGGTTCGATGAAGATCGCAGCTAGCTGTGATACTTAGTGTGAATTGCAGATACAATGAGCACGAAATCGTTGAATGCACATGGCGCTGGCGAGATAATCGCCAGCACGTTTGGTTTAGTGTCTTTTGTGTACTATTGCGTACGACACGCCTGGTCGTACTGAGTCGTGGCGCGAGCATCTCGGTATGTTCCCGTCATCAGATCTTTGTGGCAACATTTGCGTTTTTCAACGCATGCCGAACTTCGCTTCGGCGTTCCCGTCTGTCATCTGTATGTGAGATGTTGTGAGCTGTTGCTGGCCGCCGCCTTGTGCCTACTGACAGCTTGTATTTCCTCATTTCGCCGTGCATTTGGCGGCAGAGACGGATTGTTATGGGAGCTGAGCATTGAGAAGTATTCCTAGTATCATAAGGACCTAAACTCAAGCGTGAGTACCCGCTGAACTTAAGCATATCAGTAAGCGGAGGAAAAGAAACTAACAAGGATTCCCTTAGTAACGGCGAGTGAAACGGGAAAAGCCCAGCGTGTAATCGCCCAGGCTTTGCCTGTGGTGAGGTGTCACGTATAGGCGCATTTGTCCGGTGTTTGTTGAGGCTCTAAGTTTGCTCGAACGCAACTCCGTAGTGGGTGCTAGACCCGTACGGGCTTCGACTGGACTGGTTGGGTGTGTCTTGGAGTAGAGTTGCTTGGAAGTGCAGCTCGAAGTGGGTGGTATACCACATCTAAGGCTAAATATGACCGAGACATCGATAGTGAACAAGTACCGTGAGGGAAAGTTGCAAAGGACTTTGAAGAGAGAGTTCAAGAGAATGTGAAACCACGTGGGGCTAAGCGGATAGAGTTGACGTAAACTGGCAGTGTTCAGCTGTCGTGAACGGGTTTACTCGTGATCGATTGTGCAGTCATTGCTGGTACGTGCTGGGACTTCTGGTGTGCCCTTCTGAAGACTTGAGAGTCGGCCAAGTTCGCTTGTCACCGTTTTCTTGTTGGAAGTTGATGTGCGTGCTAGTTGTAGTCGTGAACCAGGCCTCTGTGCGGTCGGTGGCGTCTACTGTGTGTCATTTTGTGATTGGACTTGTCTGGTTGCATTGTGCGCATGCGGTAGCGTCATTGGTTGCCCATGGTTCACTCCCGGTATGAGTAGTTGACGACCTATCCGACCCGTCTTGAAACACGGACCAAGAAGTCTAGTATGTACGCGAGTCATTGGGTGTTCAAACCTATTGGCGAAATAAATGTGAAGGCGGCCTGTTCGTCTGATATGTGATCCGTGAGTGTTTGCTTGCGGCGCAACATAGTCCCATGCAGATTGCTTGCAATCGTGTGGAGATAGAGCGTACCTACTGGGACCCGAAAGATGGTGAACTATGCCTGAGCAGGATGAAGTCAGAGGAAACTCTGATGGAAGTCCGAAGCGGTTCTGACGTGCAAATCGATCGTCGGACTCGGGTATAGGGGCGAAAGACTAATCGAACCATCTAGTAGCTGGTTCACACCGAAGTTTCCCCCAGGATAGCTGGAGTTTATGTTTGTTGTATCTTGTAAAGCTAATGATTAGAGGACTTGGGAACGAAATGTTCTTAACCTATTCTCAAACTTTCAATGGGTATGATGTCGCGGTTTCTTAAGTGAACCGTGGCTGCGAAAACAAGCTCCAAGTGGGCCATTTTTGGTAAGCAGAACTGGCGATGTGGGATGAACCAAATGTTGGGATAAGGTGCCTAACTCTCCGCTCATGAGACCCCATAAAGGGTGTTGATTGATATAGACAGCAGGACGGTGGCCATGGAAGTTGGAATCCGCTAAGGAGTGTGTAACAACTCACCTGCCGAATCAATCAGCCCCGAAAATGGATGGCGCTTGAGCGGAGGACCTATGCTCAACCGTTGTTTGCTTGTACGCTCGCGTCTGGCAACAACGAGTAGGTGTGTCGCGGCGGTTTGCGTTGAAGGCTTAGGGCGTAGGCCCGGCTGGAGCTTCCGTCGGTGCAGATCTTGGTGGTAGTAGCAAATAATCAAGTGAGAATCTTGATGACTGAAGTGGAGAAGGGTTCCACGTGAACAGTAGTTGAATGTGGGTTAGTCGATCCTAAGATACTGGCTAATGCCTTGTATCATTGGCGTAGAGCTTCGGCTTTTCGCTTAATATCGAAAGGGAAACAGGTTAATATTCCTGTACCAGTAAATGCGAATTCGTGCCCTTTGGGGTGCGTAGGCGGTAACGCTTTCGAACTTGGCGATGCTAAGTGTGATCCGGGCTAGAGATCTCTTCTCTAGTTAAGGAACGGACTCCCTGGAAACGGTTCAGCCGGAGATAGGGACGTTGTTTCCGTATAGCGCCACGGTTTCTGTGGTGTCCCGTGTATCGTGCTTGGCCCTTGAAAAGCCAAGGGAGCTATTCAATTCGCATTGCTGATCGTACCCATATCCGCAGCAGGTCTCCAAGGTTCGTAGCCTCTAGTCGATAGAATAATGTAGATAAGGGAAGTCGGCAAATTAGATCCCTACCTTCGGAATAAGGATTGGCTCTAAGGACTGGTCTGTACGGGCTTTGCAATGAAGCTTGGTCGGTGGCGCTTTGATTGGTTCGACTTCCGTCGTTCCGATCTAATGGTGTCGTTGCCTTGTGGACTTGCCTAGCTGTGTGCAGGCGCTTCGGCGTCTGTGCTTCGTGCGACACTTAACGGTTGACTTAGAACTGGTACGGACTCGGGGAATCCGACTGTCTAATTAAAACAGAGGAGATAGATGGTCCTTGCGGACGTTGACTATCTCTGATTTCTGCCCAGTGCTCTGAATGTTAACGTGGAGTAATCTGCTTAAGCGCGGGTAAACGGCGGGAGTAACTATGACTCTCTTAAGGTAGCCAAATGCCTCGTCATCTAATTAGTGACGCGCATGAATGGATTAACGAGATTCCCACTGTCCCTATCTACTATCTAGCGAAACCACAGCCAAGGGAACGGGCTTGGAAAAAACAGCGGGGAAAGAAGACCCTGTTGAGTTTGACTCTAGTTTGACTTTGTGACGAGTCTTGAGAGACGTAGTATAAGTGGGAGACTTCGGTCGCAATTGAAATACCACTACTTTCATCGATTCTTTACTTATTCGGTGATGCGAGGATTGGAATTTGGGTTCCTTCCTTCTGGTGTTAAGCGTTGGCTCTCGGAGCCTTCGCGACTCGGACCGAAGACAGTGTCAGGCCGGGAGTTTGACTGGGGCGGTACATCTATCAAAACGTAACGTAGGTGTCCTAAGGTGTGCTCAGAGGGGACGGAAACCTCTCGTAGAGCAAAAGGGCAAAAGCCCACTTGATCTTGATTTTCAGTACTAATACAGACCGCGAAAGCGTGGCCTATCGATCCTTAAAACCTTGATGGTTTCAAGTTTGAGGTGTCAGAAAAATTACCACAGGGATAACTGGCTTGTGGCAGCCAAGCGTCCATAGCGACGTTGCTTTTTGATCCTTCGATGTCGGCTCTTCCTATCATTGCGAAGCAGAATTCGCCAAGCGTTGGATTGTTCACCCTCTAATAGGGAACGTGAGCTGGGTTTAGACCGTCGTGAGACAGGTTAGTTTTACCCTACTGTTGACTGGTTGTTGCAATAGTAATCCTACTTAGTACGAGAGGAACCGTGGGTTCGGACCACTGGTTCATGCGGCTGGTCGATAGACCAATGCTGCGAAGCTACCATCTGTTTGATTATAACTGAAAGCCTCTAAGTTAGAATCGGGGCTAGTAAAGGGAATTATGCTTTGGCTCCCCGGTGTCGGGTGGCTTATATTAAGTAGCCGTAAGGTTACTGCTTATGCCCTTCTCTATGACCTTGTCTGTTCGGGGAATCCGTTCAGGCTGTCTATCGGATCATTTCGATTCAATGTCGGGGCGCGAGATCGCTTGTAGACTACTTGCGTAGTGGTCAAGGTGTTGTACTTAGTAGAGCGACGCATGTCGCGATCTGTTGAGACTCTGCCATTGACTGTTTGGTTTGTTTTTATACCCTCTTTTGGACGCACAGTTCCGTCCACCTGGACTTGTAATTTTTTTCGCTCAAAATCTGGACGCACAGTTCCGTCCACCTGGACTTGTAAAATTTTCGCCCAAAGTCTGGACGCTACTGTGCGTCCAAAATTTCGTTTACTAATTTACCACTGCTACCGTTTACCACTGCTAATTTCATTCATTTATTCACTTCCTTTTGTTGCTTCCAACCGTTTTCTAGCGGTTTCCTCTCCCCCCTCCCCCTATCCCCCTGCCCCTTGTGCGCTGACCAGTTGTCAGCATATGAGTAATTTAATCAAATTTTTCTCTGTTAATCAGTTCGATTGTTTCCTTTTACATCTTCTCTCAACTATAATCACATTCCCCGTCATCATTCCGTCTCACATTCCGTGTGCGTCCAATTTTTTTTTTTTTTTTTTTTTTTTTTTTTAAGTACGATGGTCATGGTGGCCCAATGGAAGGCTTTTTTGCGAAACTTGTCACAAATTATCAAGCAGCTGTCAATTTCACGTATTTTACCGTATCATTCCATTCTTTCCTACCGTTTTTAACTGCTTTTTGCCACTACTGTGCGTCCAAAGGTCTGGACGCACGGTAGGTGACAAAGTAGGTCAAAATGATGAATTTGAAGGAAAAAGTCATCAATACTCACTCATCTGTGACATTTGACCATGATTCCGTCTTATTTCACTCTTTTCCACCGTCCACCGTTCTCAACCGCTGTTCCCCCACAACTGTGCGTCCAAACATTCTGGACGCACGGTTGGTGACAGAGTAGGTCAAAATGATGTTTTTGAGGGGGAAAATCATTAATACTAACTCAGCTGTGACATTTCACCATGATTTCATAGCATTTCACTCTTTTCCCCCGTTCCCAACTGTTTTGGTCACAACTGTGCGTCCAAAGGTCTGGACGCACGGTTGGTGACAAAGTAGGTCAAAATGATGTTTTTGGAGGAAAAAGTCATCAATACTCACTCATCTGTGACATTTGACCATGAATACGTCTTATTTCACTCTTTTCCACCGTCCACCGTTCTCAACTGCTGTTCCCCCCACAACTGTGCGTCCAAACATTCTGGACGCACGGTTGGTGACAAAGTAGGTCAAAATGATGTTTTTGAGGGGAAAAATCATTAATACTAACGCAGCTGTAACATTTAACTATGATTCCATAGCATTTCACTCTTTTCCCCCGTTCCCAACTGTTTTGGTCACAACTGTGCGTCCAAAGGTCTGGACGCACGGTTGTGACAAAAACTATTTTGAAATGAAAAAATTTGAAAAACAAAAATCGGGCAGTGTTCGTGGTGTAGTTCTGACACAAAATCCGTTGGAATTTTCCGTTTTGGACAAAATCACTCAAAAACTTAATTTTTAATTAATTAAAAAAATTTTTTTTCAAAATTTCAACAACATTTTCGGAAAACACCCATGATTTGAAACATAAGTACCATATCACTCGTGACGTATCTCTGAAATTCAACTTTTCGGAATGAACGCGTAGTTTTTTTTGAAAATGTCAGAGCCTACCCGAGCCCGGCGTGTCTATCTTGTTAGTAGGCAAATGCTGCTTTCGTTCTTCGAAGGCGTCTGCATTGATGTTAACGTAAATTCCCTTATGGGCGTTTACTCATCAGTCTGTTCATTGCTTCTCGTGTAGATAATTCAATGTGGCTCTGCCAGTCTCTCTTATGGGATATTGTGTGAAAACGGCTGGCTCTTACTGTAATGCCCACATACGCCTTTTGTGGGTCTTAAGAGCATTCCTACGCGTGTATTCGCGTGAAACGGTGACTCTCGAGTTACCTGGTTGATCCTGCCAGCGGTGATATGCTCAGACAAAAGATTAAGCCATGCATGTCTAAGAACATATGTGAATATATGAATCTGCGAACGGCTCATTACAACACCCGTAATCTACCCAGTCTTAATCCGAAACGGATATCTGCGTTAATTTTGGAGCTAATACGTGCACCAGTGCACCGCCAGCAATGGTAGTGCGCACTTATTAGAACAAGGCCAACTGGGGCAACCCTCTTGGTGACTCTGAATAATTTAGCAGATCGCATGGTCTAGTACCGGCGACGTACTGGTCGAGCGGGCGCCCTATCAACTATTGATGGAAGTCTATGTGTCTTCCATGGTTGTAACGGGTAACGGAGAATAAGGGTTCGACTCCGGAGAGCTAGCCTTAGAAACGGCTATCACATCCAAGGAAGGCAGCAGGCGCGTAAATTACCCATTCTCAATTCGAGGAGGTAGTGACTGTCAATAACGAGACAGATCTCTTTGAGGTCTGTCATTGAAATGAGCAAAACTCAAAGACTTTAACGAAGTCTATGGGAGGGCAAGTCTGGTGCCAGCAGCCGCGGTAATTCCAGCTCCCAAGGTGTATATCGTCATTGCTGCGGTTAAAAAGCTCGTAGTTGGATCTAAGTTCATGACGGTTGTTCTCCATGTGAGATACTTCTCGTCTGAACTGTCTCGCTGGTTTTCCGGTGTTTCGGCATCGGTGGCTGGCGTTGTAACTTTGATTAAATCAATGTGATTAAAACAGGCGTTTGCTTGTATGCTTTATCATGGAATAATAGAATATGACTTCGGTCCATTTTGTTGGTCTTGGGAGTGAAGTAATGATTAAAAGGAACAATTCGGGGGCATCCGTATCGCTACGTGAGAGGTGAAATTCTTGGACCGTAGTGAGACGACCAATTGCGAAAGCATTTGCCAAGAATGTTTTCATTAATCAAGAACGAAAGTCAGAGGATCGAAGGCGATTAGATACCGCCCTAGTTCTGACCGTAAACTATGCCAACTAGCGATCAGGCGGTGGTAGTTTAGCCCTGCCTGGGAGCTTCCCGGAAACGAAAGTTTTCGGGTTCCGGGGGTAGTATGGTTGCAAATCTGAAACTTAAAGGAATTGACGGAAGGGCACCACCAGGAGTGGAGCCTGCGGCTTAATTTGACTCAACACGGGAAATCTCACCCGGACCGGACACTATAATGATTGACAGATTGAGAGTTCTTTCTTGATTTTGTGGTTGGTGGTGCATGGCCGTTCTTAGTTCGTGGATTGATCTGTCTGGTTTATTCCGATAACGAACGAGACTCTAACCTGCTAACTAGTGGCACGGTAGCTTAGCCGTGTCTACTTCTTAGAGGGATAAGCGGTTTTCAACCGCATGATATTGAGCAATAACAGGTCTGTGATGCCCTTAGATGTCCGGGGCTGCACGCGCGCTACACTGGAAAGTGCAGCAAGCGTTTTATACCTTTGCCGAAAGGTTTGGGTAATCTTTTGAAAGCTTTTCGTGTTTGGAATAGAGGATTGCAATTATTTCTCTTGAACGAGGAATTCCCAGTAAGTACGAGTCATTAGCTCGTGCTGATTACGTCCCTGCCCTTTGTACACACCGCCCGTCGCTGCCCGGGACTGAGTTGCCTCGAGAAATGTGAGGATTTTCGGTGAGGGTTTTTAACCTTTGCTGATTCGAATTGCACTGATCGCAGTGGCTTGAACCGGGCAAAAGTCGTAACAAGGTGCGATTAGGAGAACCTGACCGCGGATCATTGTCGATCAACCTGTTACCGACTGTGATTAATGGAATTGAACTGGAAATGAATTGTCTTTGACTATATACAGATAGCTCGGTTGCTAAGTGGTGTCTGTCGGAGCATGCTTATCTGTGCATGTAGGCGGCCACGGTACGTGTGAATGTGACGATCACGAAGCATTTAAGAGAATCGCAGCCTTGAAGCGATTTCGCCGAGTAACCCCTATTTTGCATTGGATGTCGAAATATTTCTGTTGTCGTTGCTTGCGTCCTGCTTGCTCGGCTAACTTGTACAACTCTACGTGGTGGATCACTAGAGTCTCGGTTCGATGAAGATCGCAGCTAGCTGTGATACTTAGTGTGAATTGCAGATACAATGAGCACGAAATCGTTGAATGCACATGGCGCTGGCGAGATAATCGCCAGCACGTTTGGTTTAGTGTCTTTTGTGTACTATTGCGTACGACACGCCTGGTCGTACTGAGTCGTGGCGCGAGCATCTCGGTATGTTCCCGTCATCAGATCTTTGTGGCAACATTTGCGTTTTCAACGCATGCCGAACTTCGCTCGGCGTTCCCGTCTGTCATCTGTATGTGAGATGTTGTGAGCTGTTGCTGGCCGCCGCCTTGTGCCTACTGACAGCTTGTATTTCCTCATTTCGCCGTGCATTTGGCGGCAGAGACGGATTGTTATGGGAGCTGAGCATTGAGAAGTATTCCTAGTATCATAAGGACCTAAACTCAAGCGTGAGTACCCGCTGAACTTAAGCATATCAGTAAGCGGAGGAAAAGAAACTAACAAGGATTCCCTTAGTAACGGCGAGTGAAACGGGAAAAGCCCAGCGTGTAATCGCCCAGGCTTTGCCTGTGGTGAGGTGTCACGTATAGGCGCATTTGTCCGGTGTTTGTTGAGGCTCTAAGTTTGCTCGAACGCAACTCCGTAGTGGGTGCTAGACCCGTACGGGCTTCGACTGGACTGGTTGGGTGTGTCTTGGAGTAGAGTTGCTTGGAAGTGCAGCTCGAAGTGGGTGGTATACCACATCTAAGGCTAAATATGACCGAGACATCGATAGTGAACAAGTACCGTGAGGGAAAGTTGCAAAGGACTTTGAAGAGAGAGTTCAAGAGAATGTGAAACCACGTGGGGCTAAGCGGATAGAGTTGACGTAAACTGGCAGTGTTCAGCTGTCGTGAACGGGTTTACTCGTGATCGATTGTGCAGTCATTGCTGGTACGTGCTGGGACTTCTGGTGTGCCCTTCTGAAGACTTGAGAGTCGGCCAAGTTCGCTTGTCACCGTTTTCTTGTTGGAAGTTGATGTGCGTGCTAGTTGTAGTCGTGAACCAGGCCTCTGTGCGGTCGGTGGCGTCTACTGTGTGTCATTTTGTGATTGGACTTGTCTGGTTGCATTGTGCGCATGCGGTAGCGTCATTGGTTGCCCATGGTTCACTCCCGGTATGAGTAGTTGACGACCTATCCGACCCGTCTTGAAACACGGACCAAGAAGTCTAGTATGTACGCGAGTCATTGGGTGTTCAAACCTATTGGCGAAATAAATGTGAAGGCGGCCTGTTCGTCTGATATGTGATCCGTGAGTGTTTGCTTGCGGCGCAACATAGTCCCATGCAGATTGCTTGCAATCGTGTGGAGATAGAGCGTACCTACTGGGACCCGAAAGATGGTGAACTATGCCTGAGCAGGATGAAGTCAGAGGAAACTCTGATGGAAGTCCGAAGCGGTTCTGACGTGCAAATCGATCGTCGGACTCGGGTATAGGGGCGAAAGACTAATCGAACCATCTAGTAGCTGGTTCACACCGAAGTTTCCCCCAGGATAGCTGGAGTTTATGTTTGTTGTATCTTGTAAAGCTAATGATTAGAGGACTTGGGAACGAAATGTTCTTAACCTATTCTCAAACTTTCAATGGGTATGATGTCGCGGTTTCTTAAGTGAACCGTGGCTGCGAAAACAAGCTCCAAGTGGGCCATTTTTGGTAAGCAGAACTGGCGATGTGGGATGAACCAAATGTTGGGATAAGGTGCCTAACTCTCCGCTCATGAGACCCCATAAAGGGTGTTGATTGATATAGACAGCAGGACGGTGGCCATGGAAGTTGGAATCCGCTAAGGAGTGTGTAACAACTCACCTGCCGAATCAATCAGCCCCGAAAATGGATGGCGCTTGAGCGGAGGACCTATGCTCAACCGTTGTTTGCTTGTACGCTCGCGTCTGGCAACAACGAGTAGGTGTGTCGCGGCGGTTTGCGTTGAAGGCTTAGGGCGTAGGCCCGGCTGGAGCTTCCGTCGGTGCAGATCTTGGTGGTAGTAGCAAATAATCAAGTGAGAATCTTGATGACTGAAGTGGAGAAGGGTTCCACGTGAACAGTAGTTGAATGTGGGTTAGTCGATCCTAAGATACTGGCTAATGCCTTGTATCATTGGCGTAGAGCTTCGGCTTTTCGCTTAATATCGAAAGGGAAACAGGTTAATATTCCTGTACCAGTAAATGCGAATTCGTGCCCTTTGGGGTGCGTAGGCGGTAACGCTTTCGAACTTGGCGATGCTAAGTGTGATCCGGGCTAGAGATCTCTTCTCTAGTTAAGGAACGGACTCCCTGGAAACGGTTCAGCCGGAGATAGGGACGTTGTTTCCGTATAGCGCCACGGTTTCTGTGGTGTCCCGTGTATCGTGCTTGGCCCTTGAAAAGCCAAGGGAGCTATTCAATTCGCATTGCTGATCGTACCCATATCCGCAGCAGGTCTCCAAGGTTCGTAGCCTCTAGTCGATAGAATAATGTAGATAAGGGAAGTCGGCAAATTAGATCCCTACCTTCGGAATAAGGATTGGCTCTAAGGACTGGTCTGTACGGGCTTTGCAATGAAGCTTGGTCGGTGGCGCTTTGATTGGTTCGGCTTCCGTCGTTCCGATCTAATGGTGTCGTTGCCTTGTGGACTTGCCTAGCTGTGTGCAGGCGCTTCGGCGTCTGTGCTTCGTGCGACACTTAACGGTTGACTTAGAACTGGTACGGACTCGGGGAATCCGACTGTCTAATTAAAACAGAGGAGATAGATGGTCCTTGCGGACGTTGACTATCTCTGATTTCTGCCCAGTGCTCTGAATGTTAACGTGGAGTAATCTGCTTAAGCGCGGGTAAACGGCGGGAGTAACTATGACTCTCTTAAGGTAGCCAAATGCCTCGTCATCTAATTAGTGACGCGCATGAATGGATTAACGAGATTCCCACTGTCCCTATCTACTATCTAGCGAAACCACAGCCAAGGGAACGGGCTTGGAAAAAACAGCGGGGAAAGAAGACCCTGTTGAGTTTGACTCTAGTTTGACTTTGTGACGAGTCTTGAGAGACGTAGTATAAGTGGGAGACTTCGGTCGCAATTGAAATACCACTACTTTCATCGATTCTTTACTTATTCGGTGATGCGAGGATTGGAATTTGGGTTCCTTCCTTCTGGTGTTTTT
>RCIC01000133.1:0-19411 GCA_018883505.1 Ceratosolen fusciceps | reverse complement strand
ATACGTCCAGCTCGCCTTCTCCCAGGCGTGCCTTGAGACGTTGTCCTGGCAGAGTGGCGGCGGCGCTGCGGATGGCTCGACCACGGTCGTCGAGCAGGATGCTGTAACCACGCCCAAGGGTTGCCAGAGGGCTGACCACATGTAGGGTTTGTGCATGGCTGTGCAGTTGCAGGCGGCGTGCCTTGAGCCCTTCCTGCATGGCGCGGGGTAGGCGCTGTACCAGGCTTTGCAAGCGTTGACGCAAAAGCTGGAGTTGGCGACCGGGATGCTGTCCGGCCAGACGCACACGGTACTGGGCGAGGTGTTGCGCACGCTGGCTGGCTTGCTGCAGGTAGGCACGGCGCAAGCGCATATCCAGATCGTCCAGGCGTTGGGCCTGTTGACGTAGGCGCTCCCCGGGATGGCGCAGACGTCGGCTGATTCCGTCCAAACGCATCTGGGCGGTATTTAAACGTGTCTTCAGTGCTAGCCCCAGGCGAGCTTGCAGGGCAGTCACCCGGTGCAGCAGATCGGCGCTGTGGGGGGCCAGCAGCTCGGCGGCGGCCGAGGGAGTAGGTGCCCGTACGTCGGCGACGAAATCGCTGATGGATACATCAGTTTCATGGCCGATGGCGCTGATAATGGGGGTCTTGCAGGCCGCGATGGCGCGCGCCACAGCCTCCTCGTTAAAGCACCAGAGGTCCTCCAGAGAGCCACCTCCGCGGGCCAGAATCAGTGCGTCGAACGCTTGGTCGTCGGCCAGTTGCAGGGCGCGAACAATCTGCGCTGTGGCTTCGCGGCCTTGTACGGCGCTGGGCAGCAGAGTTAATTCGACCTGTGGTGCGCGGCGACGGAATACGCTGATGATATCGCGGATGACCGCTCCGGTTGGCGAGCTGATAATACCGATGCGCTGTGGGTGGGCGGGCAGGCTACGTTTGCGCGCCACGGAAAACAGTCCCTCGGCATTGAGCTTTTCCTTGAGCGCTTCATAGGCTAAGCGCAGGGCACCGTCACCGGCTGCTTCGACACTGTCGAGAATCAGTTGATAATCGCCACGCCCTTCAAACAGTGAAGCCTTGCCATGTACCTTGACCGCCAGGCCGTCGCGCAGTGCCTGACGCACGCGGGTGGCATGCTGGCGGAAGAGGGCACAGCGTACCTGGGCCTGGTTATCCTTGAGGGTGAAGTAGACATGGCCGGACGCCGGGCGTGCTAGGTTGGATATCTCACCCTCGACCCAGATGCCGGTAAAGACATCTTCCAGCAGCAGGCGGGCGCGATTGTTCAGTTGGCTGACGCTGATCACCTCGGCGTCGAGGTTCAAGCGTTGAAAGGGGTCTTTGCTCATATCCACATGATAAGGCGGAAACCCGCTTCGGCAAATCTATTAGCTGCGTCGGGGCGGCTGGGCCGCCTCCAGACGCTGCTTGGACTCAGACCGGCTCGGCCCACATGTCGTATTCATCCGCATCGACGATACGCACGCGAATTTTATCGCCGGGCTGAAAGTTGGTGCCTTCGATAAACACACTGCCATCGATTTCCGGTGCGTCGGCCCAGGAGCGTGCTACGGCGCCCTGATCGTCGACTTCATCGATCAGCACGTCCATTTCGCGACCTATCTTCATTTGCAGTCGTGCGGCGCTGATCGCCTGCTGGTGGGCCATAAAGCGCTCCCAACGATCTTGCTTGATCTCGTCGGGAACCGGCTCGGCATCCAGTTCGTTGGCCGGAGCCCCTTCCACGGGGGAGTACTGGAAGCAGCCGACACGGTCGAGCTGGGCTTCGCTGAGCCAGTCGAGAAGGTACTGAAAGTCCTCCTCGGTCTCGCCTGGGAAGCCGACGATAAAGGTCGAGCGTATGGTCAGATCCGGGCACTGTTCGCGCCAGGCCTTGATACGCGCCAGGGTACGGTCCTCAAAAGCGGGACGCTTCATCAGCTTGAGCACCCGTGGGCTGGCATGCTGGAAAGGAATGTCCAGATAGGGCAGCAGCTTGCCTGCGGCCATCAGTGGAATCACATCGTCGACGTTCGGATAGGGGTAGACGTAGTGCAGGCGCACCCACACACCCATGCTGGAAAGGGCTTCGCATAGCTCCAGCATACGCGTTTTGACTGGCTGTCCGTTCCAGAAATCGGTCTTGTATTTGAGATCCACGCCATAGGCGCTGGTATCTTGGCTGATTACCAGCAACTCCTTGACCCCGGCCTTGACCAGTCGTTCGGCCTCGCCAAGCACGTTACCCACGGGGCGGCTGACCAGTTTTCCGCGCATGGAGGGAATGATGCAGAAGCTGCAACTGTGATTGCAGCCCTCGGAAATTTTCAGGTAAGCGTAATGGCGTGGTGTGAGCTTGATGCCTTGGGGCGGAATCAGATCGACCAGCGGATTGTGTTCGAGCTTTGGCGGTACCACCTCATGCACTGCACTGACTACCTGTTCGTACTGCTGCGGTCCAGTTACCGAGAGCACGCTGGGATGTACATTGCGGATTGCGCCTTCTTCCACGCCCATGCAGCCGGTGACTATGACCTTGCCGTTTTCGGCTATGGCTTCGCCTATGACTTCTAAGGATTCGGCCTTGGCACTGTCAATGAAGCCGCAGGTATTGACCACCACTACGTCGGCATCCTGGTAGCTTGGCACCACTTCGTAGCCTTCCATGCGCAACTGGGTAAGGATGCGCTCGGAATCGACAAGCGCTTTCGGGCAGCCCAATGAAACGAAGCCGACTTTCGGCGTGGCGGTGGTGGTCATGCGGGTGGGCCTCAGGGCTAGAACGGAGCGGGCGTTGTGACGCCTCTGGTCAAAAAGTGCGCAATTCTAGCGGCCTGAGCAAGACTTTGCCAGCACCGCTGATGAGCTATGCAGAACATGGCTGACTGTGTGAGCACTGACCAGTACTTATGTTAGCGGCTGGTCAGGCTGTTGCTGGCTGATTGGGCGCACAAGGGGCTGCTCTGCCCGGTGTGCGCCCTGGAGGCGTGCAGTTTATGGCTTGCCTTGGCGCTGCTTGATGGCGGCAATCAGGCGTTCGGCCAGCGCCGGGTAGTTCTCGTCATAGTGGTGACCGCCTGGCAGTTTCAGATTTTCACCAATGGACTGTTCTTGGGTGCAGCCGCTTTCCTTGGTTTCCTCCTCGCCGTACACACAGAGCACCTTGTTGGCTGGCAGCTTGACCAGTTCAGGGCCAGTAGCCACCTCGTTACCGTCCTTGCCGAGCCAGCCGTCCACATGGATCTCGAAGGCCCCGCTGCGGGCCAGGGCCAGCAGCAATACAGCGTCGACCTGCTGCTTGTCGCTCTCGGGCAGACGATTGTAGAGCGCAGGCATTACATCTGCGCCAAAGGAGTAGCCGATCAGCACGAAGCGCTTGATATGCCACTTGTCTCGGTATTGCTGCATTAGTGCAGAGAGGTCACTGGCGGCCTGTTCTGGGCCCTTGCGTTGCCAGAAGTAGCGTAGGCTGTCTAGACCGACCACCGGATAACCACGCTGGGCCATTTGTTCAGCCACTGCACGGTCAAGGTCGCGCCAGCCGCCGTCGCCGGAATAGAACAAACTCAGGGTGTCCCGCTCGCCCTGGGCCGGCACTTCGAGCACTGGCAGGGCATCGGCGCCGCCCTGCAACAGGCGTCGCAGTTGGCTGATCAACAAAGCTTTCGGCGTACTGTCGTAATCACCGATCAGAGGAGTGGCCTTGGCTTGGCGAACAAAGCGGGCGGTTGCTTCATCCGGGTTGTCGTTCCAGGCAGCCAGCCAGTGGCCATGCTGATTGCTGGTCGGCGCTGCCATTGCACAGTCGGTTTTATCAAGAGCAAAACCCACGGACAGAGCCTGGGCCTTGTCGTTGTCTTGTCCGGCCAACCAGCGCCAGGCCAGCATGCCAGCCTTATCGCTGCCAGCCAGCAGGTCCAGGGGGCCGCCCAGGAGTTCTTGGGCCTGCTTTAGAAGGTGCATTTGGCCATCGCAGTCCTGTTCACTGAAAACATACTGAGCGATCAGGGCTTGATTGGACTGGGCCAGTTCCAGCAGCTCGGTTTCACTGAGCTGCTGTTCGGCGGGGGCGACCAGCAGCACGCGATGCATTACCTTGTTGCCGGGGATCGCCAGTTGCAGTTGGCTGCCAAAGGCTAGCGGCTGGTGTTGCAGTCTGGCTTGTGCTTCAGGGCGCAGCAGGTAATAGGCTACGCCGGCGAGCATGGCGAGTAGGGCGGCAATTAATAGCAGGTACTTGTGTGGGCTTTTCATCAGCGTTTTACCAGTCCAGAAAGACCACCTGCAATCAGCGCGGCGGTGTCAGTCAGCGCCACCAGCGGATCGAGTCCGGCAGCAACGGCCATGTAACGAGGCTCCCAGTCGGGTTGGAATTTTTCTTTGAAGCGGCGCAGTCCTTGGAAGTTGTAGAAGGATTCGCCACGCTGAAAGACCAGGGCGCCAAGACGCTGGGTCAGGGGCGCACCGCGGCGCGGTTGCAGGCCGGAAAGTGGCACCATGCCAAGGCTGAAACGCGCGAAGCCAGCCTGTTTGAAGTGCAGGATCAGACCCAGCATAAGAAACTCCATGGTCAGCTTCGGCGCGTCGGGCAACACGCGCATCAGATCGAGGGTGGCCAGATTCTGGCTGTCGGTTTCCAGCAAGTTGGCAAAGGCCACTGCGCGTCCTTCGGCGCGCACCACCGCGATGCGAAAATGCTTTAGATATAAAGGGTCGAAACGGCCAAGGGAAAAGCCTTTCTCGCGCATCTGTTTGCCTTTGAGCCAGGCGTCGGAGATGCAGCGCAACTCTTCCAATGGCGCTGCGCCGGGAGCATAAAGCTCCAGTTGCAGGCCATCACGTTGTCCGCGATTCCAGGTGTAGCGCAGATCTTTCATGGCTTTGCCTGTGTTTTCCAGATCAAAACGCTTGAGATCGACTCGGGCCTCTTCACCCAGTTTTACCGCGGTAAGGCCTATGTCCACGTACAGAGGAAGGTTCTCCGCGCGTACTTGGTAGAACACCGGGCGGGCGTGATGACGGTCGCAGAGGTCGCGAAACTGCCAGGCCAGTTCAGCCCGCCGTTGGGGCGAGCCTATGGGGTCGAATAGGGCAACCATGCTGCGAGCCCGGCGGGCATACATGATGAATGCGTCATTTTCAGGGTGCATCAGCAGGGCTTTATCGCCAGTCAGGGCCAGCCCGCCGTCGGCCTGCTCCGAGGCTTTGACTATGGTTGCAGCCAGCTCCAGTTCGCCACTGTCGGGCAGGCTGATGGCCGGTGGTGCGGGACGCAGCAGCCAGCCCAGCAGTGCCACGCCGAACAGCAGGACGCAGCCAAGGGCGGCGCGCAGGCCCCTGGGGGCATCGCCGTTGAGCTCAAATTGCCACCATAGTTGATGCTCGTAGGGCACATCCTGGTAGGCAAAGAACATCAGCCAAACAGATGCTCCAAGTACGCAGGCGCTGGCGACCAGATGCCATGGCGAGAAGGGCAGCTCCATGATTCGGCTGGTACGGTAGAAATATGGGCGAAACAGACCCAGAAGGCCGGCGGTGATGCTCAGTATCAGCGCTTCTTCCCAGTCGAAACCTTTAAGCAGTGACAGGGCGGCACCGACTACCAGCAATATCAGGGTCAGGCCCCAGGCGGCCGACAGGCGGCGGCGTAAGCCCTGGGCCAAGAGTAGGCAGAGCAACCCTATCAGGCTGGCGGCAAAGTGTGAGGCGTCGATTAATTGGTGGGGTACCAGAAATCCTAAGGCGGTTACCCGTCTGTCCAGCTCGGGAATAGCTCCGGAGAACAGCAGTACCACGCCTGAGATAAATACCAGCAGGGCCAGTATCGGTGCGGCCAGGCCACTGGCTAACCGGATTGCCCGACGCGTTGCGACTAGACGGCGCAGTTCCAGGGCTAGCAGCAGCAGGCAAGCCAGCAGCAGCGGTAGCACAATATAAATAAGACGGTACAGCAGCAGGGCGGCGGCCAGTGGGGCTGCCCCTAACTGCTGGGCGAAGGCGCCCAACAATACGGCTTCAAATACCCCGACGCCGCCTGGAATGTGACTGAGCACGCCAGCTGCCAGGGCCACTAGGTAGACTAGGAAGAAAGCCGTAAAGGGTGGTGCTTCTGGTAGCAGCAGATACAAAACGCCAGCGGCGGCGCTGACATCTATCAGGGTGATGCACAGTTGCAACAGGCTTAGGCGCATGCCGGGTAGGCGTAGCACGTGTTTGCCTAAGTTAAGTGTGATGCTGTCAGGGGAGGGGCGATGGTTTTTTCGAGACTGCAGCAAAATCACCAGCAATGCGCCAGTGAACAGCAGAATCAACAGGCACAAGCTGTACAGCAAGGGCTTAGAAAGTCTCAGGGCCTGACTGGCCGCATCCATATCAAGCAAAGCAGACAAGGCCGCCAGGGGCGGCAATGCACAGCCTAAGGATAGGCTGGCAAACAGGGTCATGAGGGCAATGTCGCCAGCGCTAAGGTCGTGACGGGAATAGAGCCGATAGCGGATGGAGCCACCGGAGAGCATGGAAAGTCCGACCGCATTGCCGATGGCGAAGGCGCAAAAGCCTCCTGTGGCCAGGGTGCTGGGGGGGAGGTGTACGCCAGCATAGCGGCTGGCTGACCATTCGTAGCCGAGCAGTGCGATAAAACCGAGAATGCTTAGGCCTAGCGCTCCTAGTAGATCGCTCTTGGGTACAGCCAATAAGGACTGATGCAGGTCACTGGGGGCAAGTTCGCCTAATAAGTGCCAACAAGCCAGCATGGCCATGACGAATAGCATTAGCGCGACGCCCAGGCCTAAGGGGTGGCGGTAACGGTCTAGGCGTTGGCGCCATAGCAAAAGTCGAGAGGATGAGTTGGACAGTAGTGCAGGAGCTTTGGAGCTGGCGCGCATCGGGTACCTCGTGGGCAGTGCGCCTCAGGGGCAAGAAGCAAATTGTTATAGCTAACGAGCTATGTAAGGCATGGAGTGACGCAGCCTGTCTGGGCTGAATGCAACAGTTGGCGCTCTGTCCGAAACGGATGCACTTCAGGTGGTGTGTGTCATCCCTGGCGCAGTTGGACAGTATCGTCTGAGATAAATTCAGGAGGGTGGTGCGGATTCAGAAAAAACAAAGGCCCTGCGGTTGTGCCGGCAGGGCCTTTGTTTCGAAGGTGGTTGCGGGAGCCGGATTTGAACCGACGACCTTCGGGTTATGAGCCCGACGAGCTACCAGACTGCTCCATCCCGCGGTCGCCATTGTATCGATTCTGGCTCGGCTGTCAAAGACTTTTTTCTTTTTAATCAAGTAGTTAATTCTGGAAAACAAAAAGGCCACTCGATTGAGTGGCCTTTTGGGGTGTCTGGTTGCGGGAGCCGGATTTGAACCGACGACCTTCGGGTTATGAGCCCGACGAGCTACCAGGCTGCTCCATCCCGCGGCGGCCATTCTATAGATTAGCCACTGACTGTCAATCTTTATTTTAGAAATTTGTTTCTCGTTCAAATGCTTAGAATTAGCAGCTGGTTTTTCTGCGGTTTTCGAGGAGGCAGCTGAGGCTGTCGCAGGTCATCGCTGATAGCGATATGTTTGTGGCGTTGTCTTGCCTTGATCGCGTTCTACTAGCAATCGAGTCAAGCACTGCGCCCACTATCGTTATTGATCGCCCCTTGTTTGTCGGCCTGCATTGGATTGCGTGCTCCGTCCGGGGCAAGGGAGCTTCCTGTCACCGCCACTAAAGTCTTATCGGTTTTTCTGGTTGCTGCTGCTCTGTGCTGCTTGGCAATCTTGAGTTTTAGAAAAAATCTAATCGGGGCCTTGACTTAGGCCAGAGTCATCGGTAGATTTCGCGGCCTCGAAAGAGTCTGGGTGATTAGCTCAGCCGGGAGAGCATCTGCCTTACAAGCAGAGGGTCGGCGGTTCGATCCCGTCATCACCCACCAAACTCTTGAGAACTTGGACGCAAGTCCAGCCGACGCGCAGCGGTAGTTCAGTCGGTTAGAATACCGGCCTGTCACGCCGGGGGTCGCGGGTTCGAGTCCCGTCCGCTGCGCCATACTTTACGCTTCAGATCCACCTCGGCATGGTCCTCGATGAAACCCTCGAAGCCACCTGCCACAAGCTAATTGGACGCAAGTCCAACCGACACGCAGCGGTAGTTCAGTCGGTTAGAATACCGGCCTGTCACGCCGGGGGTCGCGGGTTCGAGTCCCGTCCGCTGCGCCATATACAGCCTCTCAGTCGAGGCAAGCAGAAGCGGCCAAGGCCGCTTTTTTGCCCTCTAATCTCTTATTTTTCCTCTCATCCTCGTCATGTCGAAGGCTTCCTGTTGCTTGGCGCCTCATATGAGCTGGCCTTAGGGTCTTTTATATTCCTTAAATGTATATTTATCTTTTAAAAAGTGATTTTACGAGATAAGCGATAGGCTCCATCCTTGCACTCACCAGACAACTGGATATCTCGCCTTGCTTGAATTGGCCCTAAGTCGATATCTCCAGGAGTGCTTTGGTAATGAGCAATCTGCAACCCTCCGTACCATCCACTGCGACTTGGCATCAAGCGCGCGTGCCGGGAGACGTTCTCGATCTGGGTGTGTCGGTGCGTCAGGTGTTGGATTCGCTGCGCTACGTGCATGAGTCGCACCCCGTTTTGCCTCGGCGTGAGGGTTTTTTGCTTGGCACCTTTGTGTTGGTTCTGCACCTAGGGCTGCTGTTCTGGCTGAGTCAAAGACCCGAGCCGGTTTTGCCGGAAGTGCCGGTGCTGATTCCTCCCATGACCATCGAATTTACCAGTCCGGTACCACCAGAGCCGATGGTGGAGCCGCCGCCTCCTGAGCCGATAGTGGAGCCACCGGAGCCGGTGATTGATGAGCTTGCCGCTAAGCCACTGCCCAAGCCTAAACCGATAAAACCCAAGCCAGTAGTCAAGCCGGCACCCAAGCCTGAGGCAAAGACCGTGGAGCCAGTTCCCAGTCCGCCCAAAGCTGAAGTTCCGCCGGCACCTGCACCTGTTACGCAAACTCCGCCATCGGCCAATGCCGCCTATCTACGTAATCCTGCTCCGGAATATCCGTCTTTGGCCCTGCGTCGTGGTTGGGAGGGGACGGTATTGCTGCGGATTCGGGTGCTGGCCAATGGCAAGCCCAGTGAGGTGCAGATTCACCGCAGCAGTGGTCGCGAGGTGCTGGATCAGGCTGCTGTGAAGGCGGTGCAACGCTGGAGTTTTGTTCCGGCCAAGCGTGGTGGGGTGGCCCAGGACGGCTGGGTCACTGTACCGCTGGACTTTCGTCTGAATTAGGTCGTTTTCTGCGAGTTGGGACTTGCCCGCTCGTGCTCTGTCAGGTTGATACAGCGCTTTTGAGGAATGCATCATGAATCTTTTAGTGGAATCCCCTTTGCAATCGGTCGAGCACGCAGTCATCTGGTTGCTGATAGGTTTTTCGGTTATCACTTGGGGGCTGGCTCTGATCAAGGCCATCCAGTTTGCTCGCTTGCGCCATCAAGATCGCAAGTTTCAAAAGCTGTTTTGGTCAGCCACTAGTCTTGACTCTGCCGCTGGTCTAAGCAGTAATCAAACAGGAGCAGCGGCCCATGTGGCTCAAGCGGGCTTCGCCGCGATTCAGGTGCCAGATGGGCAGGCGAATGATTTGGCCCATGCTATTAATCATCAGGATCGTCTGGAGCGTGCCCTACGCCAAGAGATCCAGCGGGAACGTCGGTCTTTGGAGTCGGGCCTTGCGGTGGTCGCCTCGATAGGTTCTACCTCACCCTTTATCGGCCTGTTTGGCACGGTCTGGGGCATCATGGAGGCCTTAAAGGGCATCAGTCTGGCGGGTAATGCCAGTCTGGAGACGGTTGCCGGTCCCATAGGCGCGGCACTGGTTGCTACGGGAGTGGGTATCGCTGTCGCGGTACCAGCCGTGCTGGTTTATAACTACTTTCTCCGTCGTCTGAAGCTGACTGCCGCAGACCTGGATGATTTTGCCCATGATTTTTACAGTCTGGCGCAAAAAAGTGCCTTCAAGGTCGTCGTACTTCCCGCTGCCAAACGTGCTGCCAGCAACGCTGCCGATCAGTCGGTGAAGGAGGCAGTCTGATATGGCTTTTTCAACCCAAGATAGCGATGAGGTGCTCAGCGAAATCAACGTCACCCCCCTGGTGGATGTGATGCTGGTGCTGTTGGTGGTGTTTATTGTCACCGCACCACTGTTGACCAACTCGATTCCCATCAATCTGCCCAAGACCGAAGCTGTTGCGCCCATTGATCAGAAGGATCCGCTGGTGGTGAGTATCGATGGCGAAGGACAGGTATTTATCAACAAGGATGAGATACAGCTTGAGCTGCTGGAGAGCAAACTGCTTGAGGCCAAGGCAGAGGACGCTGAAATCAAGGTGCAACTACAGGCCGATGATCAAGTGGATTATGGCGTGGTAGCCAAGGCCATGGCCGCCATAGGGCGAGCCGGTATCAGCAAGCTGGCGGTAATCACTGCGCGCTGATCGGCTTTACTGAGCCTGTACAGAGAGCCTGCAGTTTTTCAGCTGGCTTAGAGTCATCCTGCCGTTTGCTTGACGCTGCTGATATGCATGTCGATCTTCGTCAACTCCGCCACTTTGTCGCCTTGGTTGAGTATCGCAATTTTACCCTGGCGGCTGAGGCTGTGAGCATCTCACAGTCGGCTTTCAGCCGTAGCATTCAAGCCCTTGAGCAGAGTTTTGGTACTCGCTTGGTGGGCCGTGCTAGCAATCTGGAACCTACCCGCAAGGGGCTGCTGGTCCTGGGGCATGCCCGAAGGCTGTTGATCCTTTCAAGCTAAGGGCTAACAGAACCCGGGGCTCTGCCAGCCGTTTACCCGCCTATAGCCGCAGCCCAGTATCTCTTGGATTTATCACTTTTTCGCGTTAAAGCAAGGCGCTGATAGATGCTTATGCTAGGGCTGAATTTCACTGGCACCTGGCTGTTTCGCTGCGGTCCACTAAGGTAGAGCCCTCTACTTGACGGAAATATTCTGTCGAGCAATTGGTGGCTTTCGAGCTTCGGGAAATGTCCGCATCTGGCATTTCGGGAGGTGGCATTTTTTTCGATTGCGAAATTAATGCCTTCGAAATTACGCAGTGTTATTGGAGGTACTGCATGTCCGCTCTTTTTCGTTTTTCCTATTGTCGGCAACCTCAATTAGTTGAACGGTCAGCGAGCTTTTGCCGGATACCGCGCCATAGTAAGGGACTTCAGCTGGTTTCCTTGGTTAAGCTTGGTGACTGTTTGCTATTGCCAGGATTCGGCGTATCTGGCTCCATACAAGCTATCTTCAAGCCGATCTTGTCGTTCTGGCGGGGCTTTGCGCTGCTGTCTTTACTGTTTTTTGCCATGCCTGCGGTTTATGGTGCCCAGGCCATAGGCAAGGCAGACGGCTTTGCCGCCGGTACCACTGGGGGCGGCGATGCCGCGACGGTGCATCCCACCAGTTTGGAGGAATTGCAGACGGCCCTGTGCGATAGCGTGAAGGGCGTCACTTGTCTGGATCACACGCCGCGAGTGATAGTGCTGGATCGTGGCTTCGACTACACAGGCGCGGTTTTGGTTGACGGCGCGGCCACGACCACGACCACCGGCTGTGTCGCCACTAGTTGTCCTGCCGGCAAGGGTGGCCAGTTAGGTCTGAACAGATCCAATTACTGTGTTGGTCGCACGGCAACCAAGGTCAGTTTCGACAATGCCGGACGTCAGCCCTTGCTGATTGGCTCGAACAAAACGCTGCTCGGGGTGGGCCGTAATGGCTCGATCAAGGGTCGTGGTCTGCTGGTTTCGGGCGGCAATAGCAATGTGATCATCCAGAATATCAGCATTACCGATATCAATCCCCAGGTGGTTTGGGGCGGTGATGCAATCATGCTGACCGATGCCAGCAAGGTCTGGATTGATCATAACTACTTTGCTCGTGTTGGTCGGCAGATGATTGCCACCGGCTCCGGTGATGTCAGTGGGGTAACCATTTCTAATAATGAGTTCGACGGACGTACTTCTTTCTCATCAAGCTGCGATGGTCACCACTACTGGCTGTGGTTGTTCCTTGGCAGGCACGATACCGTGACTGTTGCGCGTAATTATGTGCACGATACCTCCGGCCGGGGCCCCCACGCCGGTGGCTTGAACAATGCCACGGTACGTACCCATATTGTTAATAACTACTTCAAGGACGTCACGGGTGAGGGTGCGGCAATGCCGTTAACCAAGGCTGCCTCGTTGTTACTGGAGGGTAATTATTTCGAGCATGTAAGCTTACCGGTATATCGCTACCCGAATAATCCTGGTCCAGGCTACGCCTTTGCCCCTTTTGTGGATATGGCTGATCCCGGCGACGCTCTCTGTTCCAAGTATTTGGGACGGCGCTGTGTGGGCAATGTGCAAAATGGTAGCGGTACTGCTTATCAGCCCCTGGATGAGGCCGCCGTATCCAGTTTCAGCCAGTTGCGCAGCGGTTTGATCACTGCGCAGCCTGCGGCCACTGTTCCCGCTACAGTGCCGGCCAAGGCCGGGGTGGGGGTTGTCAACTAGCTAGGGTGTGCACTGTACGCCGATCTCGGTGGTCGGCGTCAGCGCTGTTTCCATGACAGGTCTATGCTGCTCCCGTATGGGAGCCATTTTTGTCTGTGCTGAGATTAGACGAGGCGAGGCGCTGATGGAGATCTAAACCTCCAGGGAATTGAGGCCCATTCTACAGCTGCCCCACAATTTAAGCGACGAGCTGACGTTAGACGCAGAGAAAGACCTGTGCCTAATGTGCTAAAAGCCAGTATTATTTTCGCTAATGAACATTGCGTGTTCGATATTGCAAAATAAACTGGAGTCTAGGTGTGTTCGCTTTCTTCCGTCCTTCCCCCCATCGCCAGAGGCTTCCCGCCGAACAGATAGATAGCACTTATCGGCGCCTGCGCTGGCAGATTTTTGCCGGTATTTTTATCGGCTATGCCGGCTACTATCTGTTACGCAAGAATTTTTCCCTGGCCATGCCCTATCTCATAGAGGAGCAGGGCTACAGTCGTGCGCAGTTGGGCGTGGCAATGTCAGCCATCGCCATCGCCTATGGTTTGTCCAAGTTTCTTATGGGGTTGGTGTCCGATCGCTCCAATCCACGTTACTTTCTGCCGTTCGGGCTGCTGATATCGGCGGGAGTGATGTTTACTTTCGGTTTTGCACCCTGGGCTACGTCCAGCGTCACCATGATGTTTATCCTACTGTTCATCAATGGCTGGGCACAGGGTATGGGCTGGCCCCCTAGTGGTCGAACCATGGTGCACTGGTGGTCACAGAAGGAGCGCGGAGGTGTGGTTTCCGTGTGGAACGTGGCACACAATGTCGGCGGTGGCTTGATAGGTCCGCTGTTTCTGTTGGGCATGGGCCTGTTCAATGATTGGCATGCGGCCTTTTATGTACCAGCTGCGGTGGCTCTGCTGGTGGCTGTGTTTGCCTTTGCCTGTATGCGGGATACTCCACAATCGGTTGGGCTGCCGTCGGTTGAGGAATATCGCAACGATTATCCACAGGGTTATGACGCCAGCCACGAACAAGAATTCAGCACCAAGGAAATCTTCGTTGAGTATGTGCTGCGTAACAAAATGCTGTGGTTTATTGCCCTGGCCAACGTTTTTGTCTACCTGCTGCGCTATGGCGTACTGGATTGGGCTCCGACCTATCTGAAAGAGGTCAAGCATTTCACCGTTGACAGCAGCTCATGGGCGTATTTCTTTTATGAGTGGGCTGGCATTCCTGGGACCCTACTCTGTGGCTGGATGTCGGACAAGATCTTCCGCGGCAATCGTGGGCTGACCGGGCTGGTATTTATGGGGTTGGTGACTGTTGCCAGCGTAGTGTACTGGCTGAATCCTCCCGGTAACCCCATGGTCGACATGATTGCGCTTTTGTCCATTGGCTTTTTGATTTATGGCCCGGTCATGCTGATTGGTTTACAGGCCCTGGAGCTGGTTCCGAAAAAAGCTGCTGGAACCGCTGCCGGGTTCACCGGCCTCTTTGGCTATCTCGGTGGTTCGGTGGCTGCCAGTGCCGCCATGGGCTATACAGTCGATACCTTTGGCTGGGACGGCGGCTTCATCTTGCTGATCGGTGCCTGTCTACTGGCTATAGCTTTCTTGATTCCTACCCTGTGGAATAAACAGGTTAAAGGCGAAGCTCGCTCCGCCTAGTTCTGGCGGTTGCTGCATCTTTGCGCTTTTGCGGCTGAAGGCGCGATGCGGGCAGCGCCGCCGCTTGGCTGTTTGGTAGATGTTTGTGGGACTCTGTTGAGGAAGCCGATAAGAGAAGGTCGATTGCGATATAGCGGCGACCTTCTTTTAGCCGCTTCTGCAGGGCTTTAGCTGTTCGGGATCAGGCTAAGTTCTTTTGCATATTGCTTCGGCCGCAATGCCCCGGATCTCCTTGTTGTCCGATTAGCTGCGAACTCAGTTGGTCGTGGGGCCATGGCCCGATTCAGGCAATGATGAGGTAGCTAAAAGGCCCGTATACATCTATTCGTAGTCCGTAAGGGCTTTATTAGATGGATGTTTGCCGGGAGTAGGGGGCGGCTGAGAACCCTAGGTCGCCGCTATGCATCCTGTTGCCAGCCGGAAATATCCAGTACCCAGGCCAGTGCCCGCAGTATATCTGTGTCGGGGTTACGGTCACCGTTTTCTATCATGGCCAGATCGTGTGGACTGATTCCAACTGCCCGTGCCAGATTTTCGCGACTAAGTCCTTTTTCCTTGCGCAGCGCTGTCAACTGTGTGAGAGGCCTGAGGTCATCCAGCTGAGGTTGAGTTGGCGCATTAACGCTAAGGGCCGGTTTGGCCGCCTGCAACAGTGCCTGGTACTCAGTCCAGGGCAAGACTGCGTATTCAGGCTTACCATCGCGCTCTATCACCTGTACGGTCATGTTTGGGGTCTCCGCAAGAACTATCATCCCTTTGGCTAGGAAAGGCGCAGAAACTAGCTTTTTGGGAGCAGCTAGCTTCGGGCAGCTTTCCAGCTACCTCTGATCAGCCTTCTACGGCACCTTCTGCGAGGCGCTCCGGGGTATCAGACCGAAAACAAGCAGAAAGGGTTCTGCGTTGGGCCTTCTCTGGTCTGTTTAGTGCTACGTAAAATTAACGGAGCGTAAAGACAGGCCCTATTAACTTAACGCATTATCAATGGATAACACCAATTTCCCCGCAGTCTGATTGCTGGCCAGAGTGGCGAAAGCTTGCTCTGCGGCGGCAATCGGAAAGCTCTGCGCCAGCTGTGGGCGGAGTCGTTCCTGGGCAAACAAGGGCCATACATATTGCGCCAGATCCTGGATCAGTTCTGCCTTGAACAGTTCATCTCGATTGCGCAGTGTTGATCCTATCAGTTGTATGCGTTTGCCTAGCAACAGAGCCATGTCCAGTTCGGTGTGACGGCCGCCCATCAGTCCGATGTTCAGCCAGCGTCCATCGACTGCCAGTAGTTTTAAGTTCAGTGCGGCATAGCTGGCTCCTACAGGATCCAGAATTACATCGAAGGGACCAAAACCTTCTGGTGCATGCAGTTCGTCTTGCTTGCGCAGCAGGCCGCCTGCGGCACCGAGCTGCTTACAGTAGTCCAGGCGCTGCGCAGAACCGACTGTGACCCAGCAGGGATTGCCCAAGGCCTTGCACAGTTGAATGGCCGCAGAGCCAACGCCACTGGCTCCGGCATGCAGCAATACCTTTTCGCCCGGCTTTAATTTTGCAAGATGGAAAAGGTTGAGCCAGGCTGTGGCATAGACCTCGGGCAAGCCCGCCGCTTCTTGCAGCGAAAGGTTCTCCGGTACTGGTAGTAGATGACGGGCATCGACCACCACTTCTTCAGCCATGCCGCCGCCGGCCAGCAGGGCGCAAACCCGGTCGCCTACTTGCCATTTGCTGCCAGCGCCGACCTCGCTGATAACGCCAGCACATTCCAAACCAAGAATTTCACTGGCGCCTACCGGCGGTGGGTATAATCCGGCGCGCTGCAGTAGATCAGCTCGGTTGAGGCCTGCAGCTGCAACTCGGATGCGCACCTGGCCCGCATCGCAGAGCAAATCTCCATGCTCGGCCCAGTGCAACTGTCCTTGTGCGACTTGCAATGCTCGCATACTGCCTCCATAGTTGAATAATGTCAGCCAGGCGCTCTGCGCCGGACTTTTGTCTCGTGCCAATGGAACCCGGCGCCCCTAAAGATGACCTAATATGCTCCATTCACTGTTGGTACGTCGAATCCGCATGAAGAGATCCCTTGTCAGCGTTACCTTGGCCGCGGTTCTTGGGCTAGGTGCTTTACCACTGGCCGCCAAAACCGCCAATCCAGGAACCTGGGACTACCTGCAACCTAGTCGCGATCAGATGATTGCTAGTCTTAACACCGTTGAGTTATTGCAGCGCCACCACTACAGCAATTCGCCGCTTGACGATGCGCGCTCAGAAAAAATCTACGCGGGTTACCTGAAAGCGCTTGATCCTTCTCGCAGCTATTTCACGGCGGCAGATATCGCTGAGTTTGATCGCTGGAAGGATAGCTTTGACAACCTGCTAAAAAAAGGCGATCTGGGCCCCGCCTTCTATATCTACACTCGCCAGCTGGAGCGCCAGCAGGGGCGTCTGAACTACGCCCTGGGTCTGCTCGAGAAGGGCGTGGATAAGATCGACTTTAGCGTTGACGAAGACCTTTTAGTTGATCGCGAAAGTGCCGCCTGGGTTAACAACGCTGCTGAACTCGACGATCTCTGGCGTAAGCGAGTGAAAGACGAAGTCTTGCGTCTTAAACTGGCGGGCAAGCAGAGCGCCGACATCCAGACCCTTCTCAGCAAGCGTTACAAGGCACAGTTGGCGCGGTTACAGCAAACACGCAGCGAGGATGTATTTCAAACCTACATCAACGCCTTTGCCATGACCTACGACCCGCATACCAATTATCTGTCACCGGATAATGCGGAAAACTTCGACATCAACATGAGCCTGTCCCTGGAAGGCATTGGTGCCGTCCTGCAGAGTGACAATGAACACGTCAAGGTGGTCCGTCTGGTGCCTGCCGGTCCGGCAGAGAAAAGCAAACAGATTGCCCCGGCCGACAAGATAATCGGCGTGGCCCAGGGTAGTGACGAAATAGTTGACGTGGTCGGCTGGCGACTGGACGAAGTGGTCAAGCTGATCCGTGGTCCCAAGGGATCGACAGTGCGTCTTGAAGTGATACCTGCCAGCAATGCACCGAGCGACCAAACCAGCAAGATCGTCAGCATTACCCGGGAGGCAGTCAAGCTCGAGGAGCAGGCGGCGAAGAAGTCCGTGCTGAAACTGAGCCAGGGTGGCCGCGACTACAGCTTGGGGGTTATTGAAATTCCGGCTTTCTACCTTGACTTCAAGGCTTACCGCGCAGGCGATCCGGACTATAAGAGCACCACCCGCGATGTGAGAAAACTGATCATCGAACTGCAGGCAGAAAAAGTCGACGGCATAGTCATCGACCTGCGCAATAACGGTGGCGGCTCTTTGCAAGAGGCGACTGAGCTGACCAGCCTGTTTATCGACAAGGGCCCAACTGTACTGGTGCGCAATAACGATGGCCGCGTGGACGTACTTGAAGATGAAAACCCTGGTGCATTTTACCAAGGACCAATGGCCGTCTTGGTCAATCGGCTGTCGGCTTCGGCTTCAGAAATCTTCGCTGGCGCCATGCAGGACTACCACCGTGCCCTGATCCTGGGCGGACAGACCTTCGGCAAGGGAACAGTGCAGACCATTCAGCCGCTTAATCATGGCGAGTTGAAGTTGACCTTGGCCAAGTTCTACCGTGTTTCCGGGCAGAGTACCCAGCACCGCGGGGTAGTGCCGGATATCACCTATCCGGACGTTATGGACAATAACGAAATTGGCGAGAGTGCTCTGCCAGAGGCCATGCCCTGGGACAGTATTCACTCGGCCATTTCCCCTGAGTCTGATCCGTTCAAACCTTTTATTACCGAATTGAAAGAGCGCTACAGCACGCGTACTGCTAACAATGCGGATTTCAATTTCGTTCGTGAGCGCTTGGCTTTGTCCCGAGAGTTGATGAAGGAGAAGACCGTCAGCCTTAATGAGACTAAGCGTCGGGCTCAGCACGACGAGATCGATAAACGTCAACTGGCAATCGTGAATGCTCGCCGCAGCGCCAAGGGCGAAGCGCCTTTGTCCGAGTTGAAACGAGAAGACGAGGATGTAGCAACTCAACCAGAGGATGATAAAAAACAACCAGAGGATGATGCCTATCTATCGGAAACAGGGCATATCCTGATCGACTATTTGCAACTCAATAGCCGTGTAGCCAAGCAATAGAGCCTTTCTGCTGCCCCTTCTGGCTGTATAACCAGCTAGAAGGGGCCGGGGAGGGACCGCAAGGTCGTCTGTCAGGCGTGCATGCGGATCAATACTTCTCTTATGAAGCGTCCAAGCGCTTGAAAAAAAGCGAAAAATCTTCCCACGGGCTTCGCCAAAGCTAATTCTGCTGTTATCATGTGCGCCGCCTGGGAAGATGCCGGAGTGGCCGAACGGGACGGATTCGAAATCCGTTGTGTCAGCAATGGCACCTAGGGTTCAAATCCCTATCTTCCCGCCATACATGGGGCCTCCAGCGGTACAAGCCGCTGGAGGCCTTTCTATTTGGGGGAATTTTTGGGGGGCTGTAAATACCTTCACCCGATTGCCCTGTGGCGCGGGAACGCGCTGGGTGACATGACATACTTGGAAGACACTTGCCTAAGGAAGCGCTGATCTAATCGGTTATTCCTGGCCTAATCGCCATCTGCTCGTCAAAAAATCGATTCTCGGTCGATTTCGTCCGACTTTTCCTCTAAAAATCGGTTTTTTACCCCGAACTACACCTCTTTGGCGCTCCAGCCCCTTATTCAGGGCGCAACTTGGGTGTTCAAGCCACTCAAACGCCTCCCCGCCAGCAGCAGATTGGCCAGTCCGAACAACGTAAAAAGCTGGACTTCATTCTTGTACAGCCCCCTGTAACGAGTCTTGCGATGCTTGAACAGGTTCTTGACCACGTGAAAGGGATGTTCCACTCGCGCCCGAACACTCGCCTTGGCTTGCTCCAGCAACTCCCGCAATTGACCTTCTTGGCTGTCGCCAAGGGCTTTGCGCCTGCCTCGCTTCATCGCTACCCGCCACTGAACCTTCTTGCCCTGGTTCTCTTCGCGCTTCTCCACACCTTGGTAACCTGCGTCGCCAAAGGCGATGCTTTCCTCGCCATGCAGCAGCGCATGTGCCTGGGTCACGTCAGCCACGTTCGCGGCGCTGGTAACCAGCGTATGCACCAGCCCTGAGTCAGCATCAACGCCAATGTGCGCCTTCATGCCGAAGTGCCACTGGGGGGGGGGGGGGGGGGGGGGGGGGGGTTTTTGTAGGGGGTGGGGGGTGTGGTGGTTTGGGGGTTTTGTGGGGGTTTTG
>RCIC01000132.1:0-19475 GCA_018883505.1 Ceratosolen fusciceps | reverse complement strand
AACATCCAGATCGACCTAAAGGCTGGATTCACTCGGATTTATTTCGTGACAATTGCTTATTTCAAGCGGATCAACTCACAGGGCTACTGGATTTTTTTGAACTCAATTTTGACGAATTGCTATTTGATATTGCCATTAGTATCAATGATTTTTGCAGTCTATGGCCAGACGTCAGCTTGGATCAACAACGTGCTGAGGCCTATATCGCGGCCTACCACAGCGTACGGCCGTTGACCGCAGATGAATCGGCCTGTCTTAATATGTATTTGGCGATGGCTGCTTGTCGTTTTTGGATCTTGCGCCTACATGTCGCACAATTAAATCAGTTACACGATCGACAAGGCACACAAGTGTTTGTCAAAGATCCTGCGCGCATGCGTGCTATGCTAGTCGATCGCTTACAGCACGAGTATCTCTAATGGCACGCTATCAAGGCCGGCTAATAGAATGGCATGATCAACAAGGCTATGGCTTTATCCAAGGCATCACCGATCCACGCCATCAGCAGGTATTCCTACATATCGATAGTTTTGAGCGTAGCGGTCCGCGCCCAATCCAAGGCTGTGTGGTCGAGTACCAATTGGCACTGGATGCCAAAGCACGTCCCCAAGCCATCAAGGTTCGTTACGTCAAAGCGCAACAGGTACAAAGCAGTCCACAGCAGCCTGCGCTAAAAAAAATCCACGGCTTCCATTTTATCTATGTATTGATGAGCATTTATTGGGTTGCATTGTTGGTACTGAGCCATTTTCAACTGCTACCAAATCTTAGCCTTTTGATCATTTTACTCATTAACACTTATTGTTATTGGCTATTTTATCAAGATAAACAGGCTGCAATTGCAGGCGAGATGCGGATTCCCGAACAACGCTTATTGATACTCTGTGCGCTTGGCGGCTGGACCGCAGCATGGTTTGCCGCGCAGCATTTTCGACACAAAACACAAAAACAACCGTTTAAAACCTATTTTGCACTGTCGGTGCTGCTCAATATTGCACTGATTGGCTTTAGTGCATGGATCATACGGCTCTATCACTAATTCATTCGGCGAAAAAACTATGCATACTGCACAAAATTATCGTAACTTAACGCTTATCTTATACGCATTCTATATTGCAGCGATTTTCTCTGCAGGAATCTTAGCCATCGTCGCCATCATCATCAATTATCTAAAATTTGACGCAGTACGCGGCACACCCTTAGAAAGCCATTTTCGTTGGCAGATCCGTAGTTTTTGGTGGTATCTGTTGTGGAATGTATTGGCACTAGTCTGTGCTTTTTTAATCGTCTTTATTTATCAGTCAGCGTGGTGGGCAACTATGCCCCTGGTTTCGCTGATTATTCTTGGTGCTGCTTGGATTTGGCATGTCTATCGCTGTATTAAGGGTCTAATTTATCTCACCGAAAATCGTGAAATGTATCAACCCTTTAATTAAATCTAGATGCTTAGTCCGAGTGCTAAAGCTGCAACCGTACTATTGCATAAAAACATCTCGAGCTTGCGCGATTTTTTTCAAGAAATTAAGCAGTAGGGCTATATTCCTGACTCGTGCTTAGATGTACACTAGTGGGCGAATTGATTCGCATTAGGCATCTAACATGCTATTTTTTAGGGATTTATCTTTATCTGCAGTGGTGGCTGGCTTTATTGCGGTGGTGGTCGGTTATGCCAGCTCAGCCGTTATTATTTTTCACGCCGCACAAAATGCTGGCCTATCACCAATCTTCACCGCCTCTTGGTTGGCTTCTGCGTCTTTGGGTTGTGGCTTACTCTCAGCAGTGCTGAGTTATCAACTCAAAATGCCGATCATTACCGCATGGTCAACTCCTGGAGCGGCCTTGTTGGTGACCGCACTGCCACTGTATAGCATCGATCAAGCCATCGCTGCTTATCTATTCTCCGCAGTGCTGGTGATTATTTTTGGGGTTACTGGGCTATTTCAAAAAGTGATGCAGAAAATTCCGATGAGTATTATCGCGGCCATGTTGGCAGGGATTTTATTGCAATTTTGCTTACAAGCCTTTGCCGAGATTCAAATCCAAGCCGTTTTGGTCTCTGCCATGTGCCTATGCTATTTTCTCACCAAAATTTTTTGGCCTCGCTACGCCATTCCGTGCACCCTTGGTGTGGGCATTTTAATGTTAATGTTTAACCATAATCTTGCTTGGCACAGCATCAGTTGGTCGCTGACCCAACCTGTGGCCAAAATGCCAACATGGAGCTGGTCTGCACTACTCGGGATCGGACTGCCTTTATTTGTGGTTGCCATGACCTCACAAAATGCCAGTGGGCTTGCAGTCATGAAAACCTCAGGCTACCAAGCTCCTGAATCTAAATTGATCAGCTATACGGGTCTGATGTCCTTACTCACTGCGCCTTTTGGCTCACATGGGGTGACCTTAGCCGCCATTACCGCAGCCATTTGCACCAGTTCAGATTGCCATGCCGAGCGTAATAAACGCTATATTGCAGGCATTAGCTGCGGGGTGTTTTATCTATTATTTGCCTTCTATGCGCAAAGTATGGTGCAACTCTTTGCCTTGGTGCCCAAAAGTCTCATTATTGCGATTGCTGGACTCGCCTTATTCAGTGCTTGTAGCAGTGCACTCAAAGCCGCACTGTCCGAAGATCAGCACCTAGATGCTGCCATGCTAACTTTTATGCTGACCGCATCGAATTTAAGTCTATGGGGGGTAGGCTCAGCTTTTTGGGGATTATGCGCTGGAGTAGGATTATTTTTGCTGCAACGCTACAGCCGCAAAAATTAAGGCAAAATACAATGCTGTGTGCTCAGAAATATTGCTCTACTCAAGCGATTTAATAAATCAGTTTCGAGATCCGATCCGCAGCATCGATCACTCGCTGCTGTATTTCGGTTTCAAAATACTCCCACGCATAAGTATCTAGCGGACAACTGACGGCGATCACTGCAATCATGGCATGATCGCGTTGTTGATAAATCGGTGCGGCGCTTACTGCAACACTATGGATAAAGTGCCCCCAGCTAATCATCGCGCTTTGTGCTCGCACATGATCTAAGCGATGCAATAAACTATTTAAATCATAGGGAGTAATGTCAGAATAGCGCGTCCAGTCTTTAAATTGTTTATAACGTCGCTTGACTTCCTCAACCGGAAGATCTGCCAGCATCAGCTGTCCCATCACCGTCGCATGGGCCGGCCAGCGGGTACCGATACTCACGGTAGAGGTAAAGGGTCCAATCGCATCAATATGATTTAAATAGACTAAGTCTGTGTCCTCTAAAATGGCCAAATCTACTGCAGCTTTGGTCAGGTCTCTTAACTCTTTTAAAATTGGAACCGAAATTTCAATAAAGTTCTGATGGCTCAAAGCATTGAAGCCAAGCTGCATCACTTTGGAATTGAGGCGATAGGTTTTTTTGCTGGTTTTATGCACATAGCCTAGGCTCTCTAGGGTGTAAAGTAATCGAAATACCGTTGAGCGATTGATGTTTAGTTGCTCAGCAAATTGGCTAATGGTTAACTCACTTTGATCCTTACTAAAACATTCTAATAGAGCTAAGCCTTTGGCCAAACTTGGCACGAGGTATTTCTCATCTTGTTGAACTAAATCATCGTTTTTAAGAGTGTGATTCATAAGCTTCTGTAATGTATATTGCGTAATTAAATAACTAATTTCTGCATATTAGAAAAAAACCCAGCAACAAACTAGCTTTAACTACCAAAATCTACGGATTCTATTTTTCTTAAGTTTTGTTAGGACTTATCCGACTGCCAAAGCTCAACGACGCTTAAGAAGCTCTTTTGGTTCTACATCTATAGCCTAAACACCTCAACAACACGCCCCCTGCCTCAATGTATAAGGTATGCATTAATCATGGTCCAAAGACTAGATTTAAACCACGATCAAGAATTTTCACTGTACACATACAATGTCTTTTGCCAAGGTATCCATGCTTGCTCGCTAATAGACCTCGAATTCGTAGGGACTCAAATCTGCGGCGGTGCTATAGCTAGATGTCGGCTCTTGACCTAACATCACACACAGCACGCAATCTTCCAAACCAGGATTATATAGTCGACGGTATATCATGGGTGGGATCGAAATGAGATCACGCTCGTGCAGCCGAGTCGCATATTGTTCGCCGTGGTATTCAATGCTTAGATCAATCTCTCCACGCAATACAAACAGTACTTCTTCAACATCATGATGAGCAAAAAATGCTTGCTGGATTTGCGGCGCTACAATATTGGTAGAGAAATAAAATTTATCCGATGCAATCGCAGTGGTATCTCCCGCCACACCTCGCTTGCCTGTGGCAAGGCAATGTATCTGTGTTTGCTGATACTTGGCCGCAAAATCCGCTTGAAATTTTAAGGCGCTAAAATCATAACGTTGCGTTGAAAACCGTGCGATACGGCTGTTAACAAACTCTTGCAAAGACATGCCATCGGGGATGCTCCATGCATCAAATTTGGTGTTCATGCCTATTACTCCTTAATGGATTTAAAAATCAACGCATTTTTGTCACTAGAAAACAAAGGCAACAATAAAAATGCGCCTAAAATGGAAATGATCGCAATGCAGGCGATACCATAATCGAACTCACCCGTGATCTGCACCATCACACCGATAGCAAATGGCAGCAAAGCGCTGGAAACATTGCCTAGACCATTAAAAATACCGCCAGCAGTGGCACTGATTTCAGCACGGGTCAGACTGGCAAGTAAGGCCAATACTGCAGAACTGGCAACCCCCCATGCGGTAGCACTTAAAGACATCATCAGCATGATTGTGCCGGCTGCGTTGGCCAGCATCATCAAGTAGATAAAAATACCCGCCAGCAATAAGCCCAAAAAAGCCTGCATCGCGCGTTTGCCAGTTCTGTCGGCATACATCGCCCCCAATATTTCACCGCACAACATGCCGATAAATGGCAATGCGGAAAACCAGCCAAATAGCTTTAAACTAAAATTTTTATTTTCTATCAGATAGTTAGGCACCCAGCTATTCAGTCCCCATAAATAGCTCATAAATGCAATATTAAAAAAACATAACAACCAAAATTTATAATTAAAAAATAACAGCCTAATGTTTTTGTCATAGTGAAGATCGCCAAGTTTAAACTGTGGTTTTTTTCGTTTATGTATAGAAGGTGCCAGATGTCGTAGCCCAATCAGCAATATCAGTAATAACAGCAAGCTTAGGCTCGCCATAAAGAAAAAGGTCGCCTGCCAATTATATTGATGCAAAATATAAGCTGTCATTGGAAATCCTATCGATGCGCCAATCGGCGTACCCAACAGAAATAATGTCGATGCCCGTGCTTGCTGATTAGCAGCATAACTGTGTTTAACAATGCTATAGGCCAATGCCAATAATGGCCCTTCGGTTATTCCTAGTAACACTCGCCAAAAAATAAGCCAAGCAAAACTTGTGCTTAACCCCATTGCCAGCATCAGTAAGCCCCATAAACCAACACAGCACATTAACAGCTTAGACGGACTAAACAGATCCCCAAGCCAGCTAAGCGTGATCGATGACAAACCATATGCCAATAAAAACACGCTCATCAACAAGCCCTGTTTGGCTTTGTCAGATCCGATGGCAAAATCTGTCACAAACTCGGTATTGCTAAACAACACTGCAATGCTGATTTTGTCGATAAAGGCCAAGACCACACACAGCATCAATAACATGGCAACCGACCAATGTTTGAGGCCTTGGTGCTGCAGAACCTGTTGCATGACTTAGCACTCTACTGCGAATCGATTAAGGCTGGCTGCGATGGCAATGGCAGCATGCTTAAAAGTGCTAGCCGCAAGATGTCAAAGTGCAAACCTGCTGTAGCGATCCAAGAAAAAACCGTCGCCCGAACAGCTTGTGCTGTTGATAGCACCCTAAGCAAGATGGGCGCAAGATATGCCAAGCACATGATGTTATTCATTCTATAAGACATTTAGGTCTCCAAATTCACTCAAGCAAAGCGCTAAGGCCTGCCCCCAAACACCCCAGTTACACTGTGCAATTTTGCAATCAAAAAAACAGTCTTCAACCCCAAAGATAACACCCAATAATTTAAAAATACGTTTTGTATACGAAATTAGTTTTTCATTACGAAACTATTATTGTAAAAATAGGCTTATTTTTTTTTATTGTCAAACAATCTTTTCTACCTAATACAGTGCCCGTTTTCCTAGATAATTATTTTTTAATCGCAGATAAAAATACTGGATTTTATTTTTTTAATCGAAAATTGACCAATCAATAACAATAATTAATTTAATGATAAACAATTGTTTAGCTTTAGATTAACAACATAATCAGCAGCTCTGCCTAGATCAGCACTAACGACCAAGCTCGGGTACTAGGCAAGCTATATATTGTTAAATAAATATGAATAATTCCTCAGTTTTTCTCGATCCATAAATCACTGGCAAAAATAGCATATTGATTATTTTTTTAGCACTGATTGATGCAACTTAAACACTATTATTTATATGTTATTTTTTTATGTATTGATTACCACCAAATCAATTACCGTTATCACTCGGATTTGTATAGCATCAATATGGGCTGTTTAACCAAGGCACAACTTAGATCACAAGAATCCTGTTTGCCCATTCTCAATACATCGCTGCAGGAATCCATCGGCATGCTGATCGGCGAATCGCATCGCCACTAATCGACCACGGAATACATCAAGCCTTAAGGCAAAACCGTTCAACCGATCTCAGGCAGGCAGTGTACTTAGTGGCTGAGTAAATAGTCGCTTAAATCACTAATCTGATCGGCGATAAATAGTGGCTGGTATTGTGCCAACATCGATCGAGTATGCCCACCATAAGAGACTGCAACACTCGGCATCGCAATTTGCTGCGCCATTTGCAGATCATAACAACTATCGCCAATCATCAGCGCATGCTCTACTCGGACTCCTGTGTGTTGCAAAATCTGCTCCAACATCAATGGATCTGGCTTAGAGCGGGTTTCACTGGCGGCACGGGTAATGCTAAATAACTCTTGGCTCTGAGTCCGCTGTAATACCCGATCCAATGCCAGACGACTTTTACCCGTAGCCACCGCCAAAATTTTTTGTTGCTGCTTTAAGGCCAACAACATTTGCTTGGCGCCAGCAAACCATTGATCTTCGGCAGCATGTGTCAGATGATGCGCCACATAGCTTTGGGTTATCGCAGCATGTAGATCGGGTCGCTGAGGAAATAACTGCTGCATCACTTCTGTCAAGCCCAGACCGATGCAATGTCGTGCCGCAGTCGCGCTCAAGGCTTGCTGATGCTGTGCAGCAGCAAATAATAGGCTGTCGACGATGCTGCTCAGCGAATTAAATAAGGTGCCATCCCAGTCAAAAATCAGCAAATCAAAGCGTTGCGTCATCCTGCCTGCCTTAATTGCGCGATCAGTTGTTGCATGTCTTCGGGCAAAGCAGTTTCAATCACTGGATAATTGGGAATCTCTAAGCGCATGGCATGTAAGCACAGACGCCTTACTGGCAGTTGCGTGAACGGGGTTTGATGACCATATTTATCATCCCCAAGTAGGCCATGACCAATGCTCAAACCATGCACCCGAATTTGGTGGGTACGTCCCGACAGGGGCGAAGCATGCACCAAGGTCGCTTGCTTAAAGCGCTCTACTACGCGCCACTCGGTTTGACTCGGTTTGCCATCTTTGGAGACGCGCACTCGGCGTTCACCATTGGCCAGCTCATAGCGCAATAAAGGCGCATCGATCAGTTGTCGATCTAAGGCAACCACACCTTTTACTAGCGCAGCATAGGTTTTTTGAATCCGATGCGCACGAAAATCATCTTGCAAGCTTTTGAGCACACTGCGTTTTTTGGAGATCATCACCAAACCAGACGTATCCCGATCGATACGATGGATCAATTCCAAATATTTTTTCCCAGTGGCTTGGCGCATGGCTTCGATCAGGCCATAAGCCACCCCACTACCACCATGCACCGCAATACCCGAAGGTTTATTGACTACGATCAGCCCGTCATCCTCGTAGATCACCCGTTTTAATAAGCCTTGTGCCAACTGATCGCCAATAGCGGGGCTAGATTCAGCATCTTTGTGCTGCATACGAATTGGTGCCACACGAATTTGATCGCCAATGCTTAATTTGGTTTCGGCTTTGATGCGTTTTTTGTTGATGCGTACCTCACCCTCACGAATCAGTCGATAGATGCGACTTTTGGGTACACCTTTGAGTCGACTAAACAAAAAATTATCAATTCTTTGCCCTTCTTGATGCTCTGTTACTTCAAACCAAGTCACGCTCTGCCAAGGCAGATCAGAATGTGTCATATGCCGTATTGCCCTAACAACGATGTTTTTGCATGCTTTTTAAACAAACAAGCAGTAAGTATGTGAAAAAAAAACCATCTACCCCATAGGCAGATCAGTGTGCATTTGCTATATTCAGCGCACGGATACCAACGTTACCGTCCATCAATATGACGTGATCAGATCAAATCTTGTACACGGAAGTCTTGCTGCACATAAGATGACGTGTTCGGTCCCAAAAGAATATGCCCATGCCGAGGGGCAAATTATATCGGTAAAATGTCAGTTTGTTTGTGTTTTTTAAATTGTTTAAACCAAACCGACTGTACAAAACAAATATGTGGCTAACCACTGTGTTAGTGAATTGCAAACTGATCGCATCAGACAAATTGCGCCCTAGAACAGATATTCAGGTAGCTCTGTTGATATATTAAGGTTCTCTGCCAGATCCTACTGCATGACGTCACATTCCATGCATAGTCGATATATAGGCATTGCGAAAGATCCTATTGATCACCTTTTTATACGCTGCGCTCTCCATACGGATATCCTAGGCAGTTCGGGTCTGTAGAGTGTATGTGCATTGTTCATATAACTTTTACCCAATAGCCGTAATGGATGGACACGATCCTATCGATCATCCAATCACTGCAAGGACTTGCTGTGCTTTGCCAATTTGTTGGTGTGTATCAAGATAAGGTATTACACCCATGAAACGTATGTTGATAAATGCAACACATGCTGAAGAAGTTCGTGTTGCACTCGTCACGGATAATCGTCTTTATGACTTTGATTTAGAAAACCGCACCCGCGAGCAAAAAAAAGCCAATATTTACAAAGGTCATGTCACCCGCGTAGAACCTTCTTTAGAAGCGGTATTCGTCGAATATGGCGCTGGACGACAAGGTTTTTTGTCGCTGCGTGAAATCGCACATGCTTATTTACAAGCCGATCCGCGTCATAACCATAATATTCGTGAACTAATTAGCGAAGGCACCGAATTATTGGTGCAAGTGGAAAAAGAAGAGCGTGGCAACAAAGGTGCGGCGCTGTCGACTTATATCTCCTTGGCCGGTCGTTATTTGGTTCTGATGCCGAATAACCCCAAAGGCGGTGGCATCAGTCGACAAATTTCTGGTTCTACCCGTGAAGAATTAAAAGAGATTTTGTCGGCGCTTGATGTCCCTCGTGGTATGAGCATTATTGTACGTACCGCTGGCATTGGCCGTAGTAAAGAAGAACTCCAACTCGACTTACAACACCTGATCGATCTCTGGCTGCGCATTCAAAAGACTGCGGCATCAGGGCCATCGCCTATGTTGGTGCATCAAGAAGCTGGTGTGGTGACGCGTGCCATTCGTGATTATCTACGTGACGATGTTGCTGAAATTCTGATCGATAGCGAAAACGCCTATAACGAAGCTTATAACTTTGTCAAAGCAGTCATGCCGCGGCAAATCGACAAGCTCAGAACCTTCACTTTAAACGAGCCTTTGTTTGCGCATTTTGGTGTCGAAAGCCAAATTCAAACTGCCTATGAGCGTGAGGTTAAACTGCCTTCTGGTGGTTCGATTGTCATCGATCAAACCGAAGCACTGGTAGCGATCGACATCAACTCAGCCAAAGCCACTCGTGGCCATGATGTTGAAGACACTGCGCTAAATACCAACCTCGAAGCAGCCGAAGAAATTGCCCGCCAATTGCGTTTACGTGATATGGGTGGCTTGATCGTGATCGACTTCATTGATATGGGCAAAGAACGCAATCAACGTATGGTGGAAGCCAAATTGCGTGAAGCCACGCAAAGCGATCGTGCTCGGGTACAATTTGGTCAGTTATCACGCTTTGGCTTGATGGAAATGAGCCGTCAACGGCTGCGTCCATCTTTGGAAGAATCGACAGGTTCTTTGTGCCCACGCTGCCATGGTACTGGTGTGGTTCGTGATTTACGTTCTTTATCGTTATCGATCATGCGTAAAGTTGAAGAAATTGCACTGCAAGAACGCCAAGGCGAAATCCAAGTCCAAGTACCTGTTGAGATTGCAGCCTTCTTATTAAATGAAAAACGCCATAGCTTGGTCTATCTAGAGCAAACTTCTAATGTGCGCGTCACGGTATTACCGCATCCGCATTTAGAAACCCCGCACTATGAAATTCAATTTAATCCAGAAGGTTTTGCCCCATCCAGCTACGAACGCACCGAAGCCACCCGCTCTAGCGAAAAAGATTTGGGCTATGAGTCGTCTGAATGGCATTTGGAACATCCAAGCATTGACCAAAATCTAAGTGTTGCACCTGTAGCGGTTGCCAACAAAAGCAAAACCCAGCCGCAACCAAGCACTAAGCCTCAAGCCATTGCTCCAGCAGCGAAAAGTAACAGTGGCTGTGCTTGGTTAGAAAACTTGTTTGTACAAAAGCAAGCCAAGCCCGTTGATGCCAATCGCACAGCACATCATGCCGCAGCTGCGATTGAACAATTGGTGAATGATGGCGCTGTTAGTCGTGGCCAATATGGTCGTATTGATAACAGCGTCGCCACCGCTGCGCTACCACGCCAAAGTGAAGAGCAAGCCGTTAATGCTTACTTAACTGCTAGCACCAGCAATAGCCATGATGCAGCAACAAATGCCGTGGCTGAGCGTGAAGAACGTGGCAATAACCGTCGTAAAGACAAGCGCAACCGCAACAAAGATCGTGAACAACCACGCCAAACTGCTCCTGTGGCAGCAGAAAGTAGTGTTGTGATCGAAGAAGCACCGCGTAGCAATCAAAAAGAGCCGCGTCGCAATAATAATCGTCGTCAAAATGATGTGCAAAACGATGCACAGGCCGAGCAAAATGTGCCACGCCGTGATCGGCAACAAAACCGACCACCGCGTCAGCCTCGTTATCGCGATCAAGCCGTGCTGGAAAACAATGCACAGCGCGTCAACGATCAAGACAGCAATGCCCTTAAAGTGCATGTGGTAGATCAACCCAAGACAGAAGTACTACCCACTGCGATGTTGGTGAATTTGGACACCGCGCAGACAGAAATTCTTGCTCTGGGTCAATCCGTAGCGCCTGTTGTTGCCACCTCAGAAATGACGCCAAACACACATGCGGTTGAAGTCACGCAAGTGGCTGCTGCACAAATTGCGCATTTAGCAGAAGAAGAAGTTGAGCATAGCTTCGAGTTGAGCGCTGCCAGCGAGACTGCTGCGCTAGTCAATGCCGATGTGAAGCGTGCCAGCAATGATCCGCGTGAACGTCGTCGCCAGAAACAGCACAAACGTCATGCTCAGCCTGCTGTCAAAGCAGTGGCAGAGCTAAATAGCGCGGCCTTGAATAGCTTGGCACAATTTAATGTTGGTAGTTTGATCCGCCATGTCTATGGTGAAGATTGTAATGTACTGATTGAACAGTTTGGTTTGATTCCAACTTTTAATCGGGCACTAAAATCTTATCTGGAAAAAATCCATGCGCAGCTTGAGCAGCCACAGCAAGCTCCAGCCAGTGCACAACCAGTCACCCGTGATGTGGAACTGCCGCGTGCGGTCAATGTAGAAGAGGTGGAGAGCCTACCGCTGACCCCACCTAAGCAAGCTGCGACACGGGTCACCAATGATCCGCGCGAACGTCGCCGTTTGGCCAAACAAGCACTATTGGCCGATGCACAAAAGCCATCCGCCACCACCAATGTCGCGCCTGAGCCCGTCGCTGACAGCGCAAGCGATGTGGGTACGCAAGCAGACTTAGCTCTGACTGAGGCGGATACCTCTGACAATGTGGCAAGTGCAACAGTTGCCATCGAGACGGTTGCTGCGGCACCAGCTCTAAGCGAGACCACAGATCAGGCAGCGCCAGCACACGCCGAGTTAGCACTCGATGAGGCACCTGCTCAAGCTGAGCTGGCTATCGAAACCCCAGAAGCAGAAGCCAGCCCTCAGCCAGCGACTAAAAGCACGCGCGCGCGTAAGGCGGCCAGTGATGAGGAAAAACCTGCTCGGGCGCGTCGTCCTCGTGGCCGACCACCGAAAAAAACCACTGGTTCAAGCTCTGATGCCTAGGCACAGAGCTTGCTGCTCACCAAACCTAGTCAGATAATGACTAGGTTTTTTTCTATGCCTGCAATGGACTGCAAAATATCTAACAACTTTAAGCTACGTCGACAACGGCTCAATCGAGCTAGCATTAACAGCTAACAATATTGGAGGTTTAAATGCACCATCAAGCAAAAAATGAAGTCATTTCTATCACAGATATGATCAGCCATCTTCCTGCACTGGTTAAAAAACTGCCCTATATTGCCTCTGGTTTAAAACAAACATACTTACGCAAAAAAGACAGCCCTTGTGGCTTTGCGGTGGCTTTTGAAAAAGCCGTGCAGCAACATCCCGAAGGCATTGCCTTAAGGTATGAAGAACAACAGCTTAGCTATCGACAACTGAATGCTTGGGCCAACCAGATTGCACATTATTTTTTGGCAATGGGTGCCAAAAAAGGCGATGTAGTTGCCGTGATGATCGAAAATCGTCCCGAACTGCTTGCTTGTGCACTGGGTCTGGCCAAAATTGGCGTGATTGCTGCGTTAATCAATACCTCGCAAAAAAACCAAGTGCTGGCGCATAGTATCAATCTGGTCAAACCAATTGCGCTGATCGTCGGTGAAGAATGCCAAGCGGCGATTTTGGAGATCAAACAACAGATTAAGCTTAGCAACCAACATTGGTATTGGTTTGCCGACCAAAATAGCCGCGAACATGCTGGCAAAGCACCACTATATTTTACCAATTTGGCAGAATTACTGCCGCAATATGCCAGCTTTAATCCCCCGACCACCCAGCAAAATATGGGGCAAGATGGGGTGTTTTATATCTATACCTCTGGCACCACGGGTCTGCCCAAGGCTGCGATTTTTAGCAATAACCGCTGGAACCTTGCTTATGGAACCTATGGGCATATTATCGATTTACACCATGATGATGTGCTGTACTCAACCCTCCCGTTTTATCATGCAACAGGGATGGTGGTATGCTGGTGTGGGGTGATTGCGGGTCAAGCTACTTTGGCTTTAAGACGTAAATTTTCCAAGTCTAATTTTTGGTCGGATGTACAAAAATTTGATGCTACTGCGATTGGTTATGTCGGTGAGCTGTGTCGATATTTAATGGATAGCCCCGTCAGCGAGGCCGAGCAGCAACATCGGGTAGGTAAAATGATCGGTAATGGGCTTAGACCGAATATCTGGCAGGCATTTAAACAACGCTTTGGCATTAGCGAAGTATTAGAGCTGTATGCCTCTAGTGAAGGCAACATTGGCTTTAATAATGTGTTTAATTTTGACAATACCGTGGGTTTTTCGCCGCTTCCCTATGCGATTGTCGCCTTTGATAAAGACCAAAACCAAGCGGTCCGCAATAAAAAAGGCTTTTGCCAACGGGTTAAAGTCGGCGAAACAGGCTTGTTGATTGGTAAAGTGACCACACGTACCCCTTTTGATGGCTATACCGATCCCGAAAGCAATCGCGCAGTATTGATGCAAGACGTATTTAAAAAAGGCGATCAATATTTTATTACTGGCGATTTAGTCCGTAATCTCGGCTTTCGTCATGCACAATTTGTCGATCGCCTTGGTGATACCTTCCGTTGGAAAGGGGAAAATGTCTCGACCACCGAGGTCGAAAATATTTTGGGTAGCCATCCCGATGTCGATGCCGCGGTGGTCTATGGGGTGGAAATCCCAGAAACCAATGGCCGAGCAGGTATGGCTACCCTATGTTTAAAGCCCAATCATCCAGAGATTGAGCAGCTATTGGCCGCACTGCTGGCACATTGTAAACAGCAGCTACCCAGCTATGCCATTCCAGTGTTTATCCGCATCGAATCAGGATTGGAAACCACCACCACCTTTAAACATCCTAAAGCAAAACTTAAACAACAAGGTTTTGATCCCGAGGAATGCTCAAGTCCGCTATATGTGCTATTGCCGCAACAGGGGCAATACTGCAGCCTAGATCAAACGATTTATCAACAGATTAAGCAAGCTGTATATCGTTTCTAATCCCTCATTGTGCTGTACACAAAACAAACCACCTGTTTTTTAAGGTGGTTTTTTATTAAGCAAGTATGCATTGGATGTGTAATTTCCCCTTGTGTTATATCAATAAATTGCTACAATACGCTGCATCAAACGAGATGGGTCGTTAGCTCAGTTGGTAGAGCAGCGGACTTTTAATCCGTTGGTCCCGCGTTCGAGTCGCGGACGACCCACCACTATATCGTTTGAGTCATTTGCAAAAGCATTTTGTAAATCAGCATCAAGTTTATCGACTGCTGTCAATATAGATCAATGATCAACAGTAGCGGTTATCTTGCTAGAAATTGCCTATACAATTTCTTCTGAGTTAAAAAGCGTAAGGTATATTACATACCGCCAGAGAAACACCAATTTTCTTGTTGCGCCACAGTAAAGCTTAGCTTTAGGCTTACTCACTCAGGGTCGTTAGCTCAGTTGGTAGAGCAGCGGACTTTTAATCCGTTGGTCCCGCGTTCGAGTCGCGGACGACCCACCATATTCTTAAAAAAACCTCTCCGCTTGAGAGGTTTTTTTTATGCCTATGACTGCCTCAGCCCAACTCCCCTGCTACATATCAAGAATAACTACGACAAAATCACTGGCTGTTCAACGGCTTGCTTAGATGCTGCATATGGTGGATATACAGCAGCTTTAAACCGATTTTGATGAATATCAAATATTGAAAAAATAGGTCATATATCAAAGTCTTAAAAAAACATGGCTTTAGATTATTGTTTTAATCGCCATCATGCAGGCGGTTTTTGTGTGCCGACTTTTGCCATGGTAAGGGTCGATTCAAAGCTTCGGGAACCTCTCCGCTTAAGGAGCGTAATTTTAAATGAATCGCAGCTTGTGCCAATAGATTGGCAGACACTGGCGCGGTGATAAAAGCCAATAAGGTAATAAATAATTCTGGAAAGCCCAAACGACCTTGCCATGCGGCATAGCACATTGCGGCAATCAAAAAACATCCAAGACATAGGGTACTGGCATTGGTCGGAGCATGTAAGCGGGTATAAAGATCGGGTAAACGCACCATCCCGACTGCACTGACAAATAAAAAAAAGCAGCCCACAAGAATAAAAAAACTGAGCATCAGTTCGATTAATAACGGCATGTCAATTCTCCTTAATCGATGATATGGCCAGTGGTGAAATAACGTGACAAGGCTGCGGTGGAGACAAAGCCGAGCATAATAATCACCAAAGCAGCTTCAAACAAACTGCGGGTGTCCCAATACATACCGAGCACAACGATCAAACAGGTCGCATTTAAAAATAAGGTATCGAGTACCAATAAGCGATCAATCACCGAAGGGCCTATGACTAGCCGATAAACACAAGCAGCCATCGAACAGGCTATCAGCAGCAAGCTAAATTGCAGTACATATGGCAAAATCAGCATTGGTCTTGCTCCTGCTTGGTGTCAACTTTAAGGTTGTAGATCTCGATTAGTGGCTGCTCATAACGCTGCTTAATCAGCCGTATATCTTCGTTGACGTCCATGGTACTCAAGCTATGCACCAAAATATCCCCACGCTGTTGATCAATCCCCGCCGAAACCGTGCCTGGCGTAGTGGTAATAATCATCGCCAAGATGGTGTTCACTTGTTCGTGCTGGGTATCCAATGGCACCCGATACCATTTTGGATGGATATTCCGTGCAGGCCCCAGTACCAGTTTGGCCACACGTAAATTGCTGATCACCACATCATATAACACGATAAAGAATAATTTGATCGCCATCAGCCAATGAATGTTGGGGGTGCTGACGATAAAATTACGGCAGATTAAAGCGATGCTCCAGCCCAGTAATAGCGCCATCAATAGATTGTCCAGCGACAGACTATGTTGCAGCATTAACCAAGCCATAAACACCAGTGCAAACACCACTGGGTGGGGAAACAAGCGCCAGATCCACTTATTGAGCTGTGACTGCATCATCGACATCCTGAGGCAAAAGTTGATCGGCTGAGGCTGGTCTGGCCTCGTGCTTTTGTGCTTGTGGGGCACTGGCGGCTGGTGCTGTGGACTGCTGCTGCGCTGCATTTAAGCTCTGTTCGGCGATGATATACGGAATCAGTGCTTGATTGCGATCCTCATCCCCTGCTTTGTGCTTATTATGCGGCACATAGTTGGCATCATAGTCTTGTACACTGATCACTTGCTGCTGTGCATCTTTTTTGAGGATCAAATCTTGATAGCGCTGTTTGTCCATCAACTGTTCGGCACTGGCATAGCAATAGCGATAGATGGGTTCTGCGCACCACACATAAAGCAGCAACACACCAAGGATAAAATATAGACTGTGATCAATCCTTGGTTCGGGTTTTGCAGGTAAAGCCTGATACTCGGCATAAGCTGCTGCTTGGGGATCGTCCTCGGCTGGCGTGGCGCGCCAGAATAAGACAAAACCATTGCGGACAAAAGCCAAGATGCTGAGCAAGCTGACCAACAGCAAGGCCAGAATAATCCAGATTTGTTGCGGATGATACAGTGTGGCTTGCAGCAGTAGCAGTTTGCCGACAAAGCCACTAAATGGCGGAAAACCCGCCATAATCATGGCGATCAATAAGTAGAGCAGCGCCAATAGCCGTGGTTGCTTGACCATTGGGGCAATTTTAAGATGATCTTTAAATCCCCCACGCTGGCCGCTAATCCATTCTGCATACAGATAAAATCCTGCGGCAATCAAACTACTGTGTAACATATAAAACAGCGTGGCTGCCCAAGCATGTTGATTAAACAAGCTAATGCCGATAAGCATGGTCCCGATCGAGCTGGTGATCATAAAACCAATCATGCGGCGTAAGCGCTCAGCACCGATGGCGGCAATCACCCCATAAAGACTGGTGATGATGCCAATCGGCAATAACACTACTTCGACCAGATGTTGGCCCAAATCGTAACTAAATACCGTGCCATTCACCCGCAGCAAGGCATAAATGCCGACCTTGGTCATTAAGGCAAAAATCGCTGCAACGGGTGTGGCTGCCACCGCATAGGTTTTGGGCAGCCAAAATCCGACTGGAAATACCGCCGCTTTAATACAAAAGACCAGCATAAGCAGCATGCCACCTGCTAAGGCTAGATGTTGTTGTGCTGCGGCAAGAGTTGGCAGTAGTCGCGCCACATCCGCCATATTCAGACTGCCAACATTGGCATAAATTAATCCAAGGCCGATCAGAAAAAATGATGAGGCCAATAAATTAATCACCACATAATGAATACCCAAATGGAAGCGATTTTTGCCTTGGCCATGCAGTAATAGGACATAAGAAGCGATCAGTAGAATTTCGAAAAACACAAAGAGGTTAAATAAATCCCCAGTTAAAAACGCACCGCTTAAGCCCATCATCAAAAAATGACACATGGCATGAAAGTAACGCCCACGCTGATCCCAATAGGCCGAGGCATACCACAAAATGGGCAATACTAAGCAGTAGCTGAGCAACAGCATCAAGGCCGCGAGCCGATCGACCACCAAGACAATGCCAAATGGTGCCGACCATTGGCTCAGTTCGTAGTGGCGAATCTGATCGCTTAAGCAAAACTTCAGCATCAGTACGGCAAGGCCTAGACCCAGCAGTGCAGACAGCAGACTGATGCCTTGACTCAAAGCCAGTCGCCATTTTTGCGTTACAGACTCGGTGCCAACATGGCCCAGCAACACCAGTAGCACCGCGGTGATAGCAGGTAATAAAATCGACAGAATTGGAAAATGACTGGCCCAGAACGCCATCAGCACATGCATCAAGGATTGTCCTCACGCGGATCGAAACCAAGCTTCGGGTCATCTTTGGCATCGACATGATCATTGCCTGATTCATAACGACTACGTAATGCCAATTGTGCCACAAAGGCAGTGGTAGCAAAGCCAATCACAATTGCGGTCAGCACCAAGGCTTGCGGTAATGGATCGGTCACTGTGATGCTATCGGCTAGGATCGCTGGTGCGTTCATCTGCAAACGTCCCATGCTAAACAAAAACACATTCACTGCATAACCAAGCATGACCAAACCCAAGATGACTGGAAATGTACGCCGCCTTAATAATAGATACACCCCAGTTGCACTCATTACCGCTACCCCTGAGGCGACTAAAAATTCCACACTAATCATGTTTGTCCTCTGCAACGGGGCCACTCATACTAGAGTATCTTGAGTCACCCAATACCGAAATAATTAACATGGTGGCACCCACCACAGTGATATAGACCCCCAGATCAAAGGCTGCGGCCGAGGTCAGATGCAGTTTGCCGAGCAATGCTGGCTCGATATAAATATGCGCACTGGTTAAAAATGGACGCTGCCAAGCCCACGCTGCCATCCCCGTTAGGCCAGCAATACACAACCCGATGGCAATCCATTGTTCATAGCGACGACCAGCACGGGCATTGAGTCGCCGTTCGGCCTCATCCTGCCCCAATGCCATATACTGGATAATCAAAGCCATAGCGGTAATTAAGCCAGCGATAAAACCACCCCCTGGATCGTTATGACCACGCAAGAAAATATATACGCTCACCACCAAGGCCAAAGGCAATACCCACGACATGGTGGTCCGTAAGAGTAAAGGAGAAGGGGTAAAGCGATAGGCCAGCCCTGCGGTCATACTGGCGCCATGCGCTCGCATGCCATCCATCAAGCACAGACTGCCAAGTGCGGCAATACCGAGTACCGTGATTTCGCCATAGGTATCAAAACCACGAAAATCCACCAAAATCACATTGACCACATTGGCACCCCCACCGAGTGGCAGTGCTTGTTGCATAAAGAACCAAGAAATCGATTGATGCTCACTGGTTAAGACCAACCAAGTCAGCCACCCTAGCCCTAATCCGATGCTGATAGCCAATAGCGCATCACGCCAACGCTGCGCGCGCTTCGATTCATAAGGACTCAGTTGTGGCAACAGCGCCAAACTCATCAGTAATAATACCGTGGTCACAGCATCAACACTGATTTGGGTTAAAGCCAGATCGGGGGCGGATAAGCCGACAAATACCATGGTGACCACCAGTCCGACCGCGCCACTGATCAACACCGCTTTAATCCGTTCATGATGAAACCACAGCATCATCCAACAAGCGGACAGTAACAGCAGCCATGCACTCACTGCT
>RCIC01000131.1:0-20662 GCA_018883505.1 Ceratosolen fusciceps | reverse complement strand
ACGCCCAGTGCATGTGATGATTTGGCCACAAAGGCCCTTGGCTGTTTGCGCACAGGCAAGCTCGTCCGGGAAGTTACGCCGACCCAACTGCAGCGAGTTTGTTTAGTCCGAACCACCTTGCTAGACAAATCATACGAATCAGTAAGCGCTTGCTAATACCGGCCAAGCAGAGTCAACCGGTATCCGCACCAGAGCTTAGCGTCTTCTGCTACTGGATTTTCCGCCCAGCAGGGAGCCCATAAGCCCCCGTACCAGCTGCCGGCCCAACTGGCTAGCCATCTGTCTTGCTGCTGTTTTCACTACCTGCGAAGCAAGTCCGCCGAGAAAATCGCCAGTGGCCTCTGCGGCGCTGGGCTCATGCCTAGCGGCCTTGGTTGCTGCCGGAGACTCAGGTCGCTGCGCAACCCTAGCCGTTAGAACCTCATAAGCCGACTCACGGTCAAAGGGCTGATCATAACGGCCAGCCAATGGCGATTGCCGTATCAGAGCCGCCCGCTCAGCTTCATTCAACGGACCAATCCTCGACTGCGGCGGCGCAATGGCCACGCGCTGCACCATGGCAGGCGTGCCTTTTTCCTCCAACGTACTGATCAGTGCCTCACCAATGCCCAACTCGGTGAGCACATCCAGACTGCTGAACGCAGGATTCGGGCGAAAGCCATCCGCAACGGCCCGCAATGCTTTTTGCTCCCGCGCAGTAAAAGCCCGCAGGCCATGCTGGATGCGTAAGCCCAACTGGGCCAGTACATCATCCGGCAAATCACCGGGCGACTGGGTAACAAAATAAACCCCCACACCCTTGGAGCGAATCAAGCGCACAACCTGCTCCAGACGCTCCTGCAGTGCCTTGGGTGTGTCCGCAAAGAGCAAGTGGGCCTCATCAAAAAACAGTGCCAGCACCGGCTTATCGGCATCTCCCCGCTCCGGCAACTGCTCAAACAGCTCGGCCAGCAGCCAGAGCAAAAAGGTTGCATAAACCTTGGGCGCCTCATGAACCAGCCGCGCAGCATCCAACAGGTGGACACGCCCACGACCATCAGCATCGAGCTGCAGAATATCTTCCAGTTGCAGCGCTGGCTCGCCGAACAGTAAATCTGCTCCCTGCTGCTCCAGACTGGCCAGACGCCGCAACAACGCCTGGGCCGAGGTACTGGTAAATAATGCACTGTCCTCACCCAGCACGTCGGGATTGTCCTTCAGGTGTCCCAGCAAGGCCCTGAGATCCTTGAGGTCGAGCAGCAGCAGACCTTCCCTATCGGCCACTTTGAAGGCCGCATAGAGGGCCGCCTGCTGGCTGTCGGTGAGCTCCAGTAACGAGCCGAGTAGCAGCGGCCCCATCTCACTCAAGGTAGTCCGCAGCGGATGGCCGCTTTGACCATGGATATCCCACAAACTAACCGGATAAGCCTGTGGTCGATGCTCCAGCCAAGGCATGCTGGCAATCCGCTCGGCCACCTTACCTTGGGGTGCGCCAACAGCCCCCAGACCACACAGATCGCCCTTCACATCAGCAGCGAATACGGCAACCCCAGCATCGCTGAAACTTTCAATCAAATGCTGCAATGTCACAGTTTTGCCGGTGCCAGTGGCTCCGGCAATCAGTCCGTGACGATTGGCCAGCCGCAGCGACTGGCTTATCTCCTGACCATCGCTATTGGCCCCAAGAACAAACTGTGCACTCACAGACATAGAACACCTTCCTCATGGCAAAACTTTTCACATCACTAGCGAAACAAATATTACGGCGGTGCTTCAGATGACTCTTCAGGGCGACAGGACTGCCGCCCTGCGCACCGAAACCTTCCGTATCAGTATCAGTTTGCGCAGCGCAGTTGTGCTCTGATTACTTTCCCCTGCACATTGTTCCAGCAGTACATCGGGTTTTCTGAGCGGCAATCGAAAATCACCTGACCCGAGATCAAACCAAGCAGCAGTGCGCGGTAAAGGCCAATAAAAAACCGATGCCCATGAACATCGGTTTTTTATTGGAAGAGGTGCCATTGAGTCTAGCAGGCCCTTAAGGCAACAGGCCGGCCTCGCACCTTAGAGCTCTGGACGCATGTGGGGGAAGAGAATCACATCGCGAATCGAAGGTGAGTTGGTTAACAGCATGACCAGACGATCAATGCCGATACCCTCCCCTGCAGTTGGCGGCATGCCGTACTCCAAGGCCCGGACAAAGTCTGCATCGAAATGCATTGCCTCATCATCCCCGGCATCTTTTTCAGCCACCTGTTGCAAGAAGCGCTCGGCCTGATCCTCTGCATCATTGAGCTCAGAGTAAGCATTAGCAATCTCACGGCCGCCAATAAACAGCTCAAAGCGGTCGGTGACGCTGGGATTGCTGTCGTTGCGCCGGGCCAAGGGCGACACCTCGAAGGGGTATTCGATAATGAAATGCGGCTGCTCCAGCTTGTGCTCGACCAACTCTTCGAAAATCATCACCTGTAGCTTGCCCAGCCCTTCATGGCCCAGCACCTTGGCACCAGCCTGCTTGGCAATGCGGCGGGCCGTATCGAGATCACTCAGATCAGCAGCACTGATATCCGAGTTGTACTTCAAGATGGAGTCAAATACTGAGAGACGCACAAAAGGCTCACCGAAGTGGAACACCTTGTCACCATAAGGCACATCGGTACTACCAAGGACACTCAGCGCCAACTCGCGGAACAGCTCCTCGGTGAGGTCCATATTGTCCCGGTAATCAGCATAGGCCTGGTAGAACTCGAGCATGGTGAATTCGGGGTTATGCCGGGTCGAAACGCCCTCATTGCGAAAGTTACGATTGATTTCAAAAACCTTCTCAAAACCACCGACCACCAGACGCTTGAGGTAAAGCTCTGGAGCAATACGCAGGAACATGGCCATGTCCAAGGCATTGTGGTGGGTCTCGAAAGGCTTGGCCGCAGCACCACCGGGAATGCTTTGCAGCATTGGGGTCTCTACTTCAAGGAAATCACGCTCGGCAAGGAACTTACGGATATGGGCAATCACCTGGGAGCGCACCCGGAAGGTATGTCGGGTTTCCTCGTTGACGATCAGATCGACGTAGCGCTGACGGTAACGCTGCTCGGTATCGGCCAGACCATGGTGCTTATCAGGCAAGGGACGCAGAGACTTGGTCAACAGACGCACGGACTGCATATGCACATAAAGATCCCCTTTACCGGAGCGCGCCAGGGTCCCTTGCGCAGCAATGATATCGCCCAGATCCCAGCCCTTGATTGACTCTAGGACCTCAGCGGGAAGCCCCTTGCGGTCGACATACACTTGCAGACGTCCGGAGCTGTCCTGCAGCACCATAAAGGCGCCGCGGTTGAGCATGATACGCCCGGCGACCTTCACCGGAATGGCGGCCGCTTCCAGCTCTTCCTTGGTCTTATCCACATACTGGCGCTGCAGATCGGCGCAGAGATTGTCACGGCGAAAGTCGTTAGGAAAAGCGTTACCCTGCTCGCGGATAGCCGCCAGCTTATCCTTGCGCAGGGCAATCAGCTTGTTCTCTTCCTCGTGAATGGCATGCTGGTTCAGCGGTTGTTCGCTCATGTCAGAGATTACCGGTTAAATCATCGTCTTTAAGAATTGCTGCATAGCTACAGAAACAGCTTGCAGCATAAATTCCTGTCAAAGTCCTTGTTTCAGACTGGCCTCAAGGTATTCATCAAGATCACCGTCGAGGACCTTGTCACAGTCACTGCGCTCAACGCCTGTGCGCAGATCCTTAATACGCGCCTGATCAAGCACATAAGAGCGGATCTGATGCCCCCAGCCGATATCCGACTTGGAGTCCTCCAAAGCCTGGGAGGCGGCGTTGCGCTTTTGAATTTCCTGCTCATACAACCTGGCCCGCAACATTTTCATGGCGGTGTCCTTGTTGGCATGCTGGGAGCGTTCGTTCTGGCAACTGACCACGGTATTGGTCGGCACGTGGGTGATGCGCACCGCCGAATCGGTGGTGTTGACGTGCTGACCACCGGCGCCGGAGGAGCGGTAGGTATCAATGCGCAAGTCGGCAGGATTGATCTCGATTTCGATGTTGTCGTCAATCTCAGGAGATACGAACACCGCGGTGAAGGAAGTATGCCGACGGTTGCCAGAGTCAAATGGACTCTTGCGCACTAACCGGTGTACGCCAATTTCAGTGCGCAGCCAGCCAAAGGCATATTCACCCTTGATATGGATGGTTGCGCCTTTGATACCGGCAACCTCACCCTCCGAAAGCTCCATAATGGTGGCGTCAAAACCACGCTTGTCGGCCCAGCGCAGATACATGCGCAGCAGCATATTGCCCCAATCCTGGGCTTCGGTACCGCCGGAACCGGCCTGGATATCCAGATAGCAGTTATTGGCATCCATTTCACCGCTGAACATACGGCGAAATTCCAGTTTTTCGAGAATCTCACGCAGCCGCTCGACCTCGGTAGCCACATCAGCCACCGCCCCTTCATCCTCCTCTTCGACCGCCATGTCGAGCAGATCACGGGAGTCAGCCAAACTACCTGTGAGATCGTCAATGGTCTCGACAATCTGCGCCAGGGTAGCGCGCTCACGCCCCAGATTTTGCGCGTATTCCGGTTTGTTCCAGACGTTGGGGTCTTCCAGCTCGCGGTTTACTTCGACAAGACGATCATGCTTGTGATCGTAGTCAAAGATACCCCCGAATAGTTTGGGTGCGCTCGGACAGGTCCTTGATGGCGTTGAGGATCGGATTGATTTCCATGGTGGGCAATGCTCGCGGCAAATCAGACAGAAAAGCTGCCGATTATACCCAAGCCAAGCCTAGCTGGCAGCCCACAAGACAGATAATCGCCAAACGGAACCAATCCACGAGATAAAAACCAGCAAAGATAATGCGCAAAAAATTAACCCCTTGCCCCCTTTCACCTGCCGTTTTGCCAACGCCTCTAAGTTTTGCAAAAACCCCGATAGAGCAGAGCAACGCCGAGTGCTACCTTGCCAACCCTATATAACTTGCGAGCACGGCATGCCATCGACCAACCCACTCAGCCAACTTGCCACCAGCCAAAAACAGCGTGGTTGGCAACGCTGGCTCCCGGGATTAGAACTATTAAAACAGTACCAACTGGCATGGCTGACGAAAGATGTCAGTGCAGGATTGGTACTGACCACCATGCTGGTTCCAGCAGGTATCGCTTACGCCGAGGCTTCCGGGGTACCCGGCATCTATGGGCTGTATGCAACCATAGCGGCACTGCTGGCCTACGCCTTGTTTGGCCCCAGCCGCATTCTCGTGCTGGGCCCGGACTCCGCCCTGGCTGCACTGATACTGGCGGTGGTGCTACCGCTTTCTGGCGGCGACGCACTACGCGCCGCCACCCTAGCCAGCATGATGGCGGTGGTCGTCGGGCTCACCTGCCTGCTGGCCGGACTGCTACGCCTGGGTTTTATTACCGAGCTACTGTCAAAACCTATACGTTACGGTTATATGAATGGCCTGGTGCTGAGCGTGGTGATCAGCCAGACGCCGAAAATGTTCGGCTTCAGCATCGACAGTCAAGGGCCATTCAAGGATGTGCTGACAATTGCCGACAGGCTATTGAGCGGCCCGCTCAATCCCTACAGCGCTAGCATTGGCTGCGCCACCCTGGCGCTGATACTGCTGCTGGCGCGCTTCAAAAAGCTGCCAGGCACGCTTATCGCCGTCACCCTGGCCACCCTTGCCGTAGCCCTGCTAGATCTGGATAAGCAGGGCGTCAGCATACTTGGCGAACTGCCCCAGGGACTGCCGAGTTTCAGCCTACCCTGGATCAGCGGTATCGATCTGCTCAGTGTAATACTAGGTGGCATTGCCGTGGCACTGGTGGCCTTTGCCGACACCAGTGTTCTATCGCGCACCTATGCGGCGCGTAGCGGACAGCATGTCAACCCCAATCAGGAAATGATCGGATTAGCCGCAGCCAACCTAATCGGCGGCCTGTTCCAGGGATTCCCAGTGAGTAGCAGTTCGTCACGCACGCCCGTGGCAGAGGCCTCCGGGGCAAAAACTCAACTTACCGGCATAGTCGGCGCCCTGAGCGTAACCCTGCTTCTGCTGCTTGCGCCCGACCTGCTGCACTATCTACCTACCTGCGCCCTAGCTGCAGTGGTAATCGCTGCGGTGATCAGCCTATTCGTCGTGACTGACCTGCTGCGTATTTTTCGCGTTCAACAATGGGAGTTTTGGCTGTCGATGGCTTGCTTCGCCGGGGTACTCACCTTTGGCGTGATTCCCGGCATTGGCATTGCCGTACTGCTGGCAGTAATTGAATTTCTCTGGGATGGCTGGCGCCCCTACTATGCCATTCTCGGACAGGTCGAAGGCATTCGCGGCTACCATGACATCGAGCGCCATCCCCATGCCAGTCAAGTTCCCGGGCTGCTCCTGTTTCGCTGGGATGCCCCACTATTTTTCGCCAATGCGGAGCTGTTCCAGCAATGTGTACAGCAGGAGATTGACCAGTCTGCGAACCCGATACGCCGTGTAGTAGTGGCTGCCGAGCCCATGACCAGCATCGATGTGACATCTGCCGACATGCTTGGCGAGCTGGAGCGAAATCTCAGCTTAAGCGGTATCGAACTGCACTTCGCCGAGGTCAAGGGCCCGGTCAAAGACAAGCTACGCCGCTTCGGCCTATTGCCCCTGAACCAAGAAACGCACCTACATCCTACGGTAGGCGCTGCAGTCGACGCTTACCTGAATGATCATCGCGTTGCTTGGCCTGGGACAGACGAAACGGCAGAAAACCATTTTTCCGATTGAAATTTAGCCCAGTTCCTGACGCACCTGGGCCTCTAGCTCAGCCTTCAGGGTCGGTTCCAGCTGTAACTGACGGGCCAGCTCGTCCAGGTAAGCGCGCTCCATAAAGTGCTCTTCATCGACCATCAGCACACTGGCCAGGTACATCTCGGCCGCCATTTCTGGCGTGCTCGCTGAACGCGCCACATCGGCCGGATCCAGCGCCTTGTTGAGCTCGGCCTGTAGCCAGTTACGGGTTTGCGCATCGTTGCTGAGCTTGCTGAACTCCCCCTCAATCAGTGCCCGCTCACGCTCGTCCACATGGCCATCCGCCTTGGCTGCCGCCACCAGGGCCTTGAGAATGGCTTGGCTGTGCAGCTCCACCTCAGGGGCAGGCAACCTGTCCAGGGTCCGCGGTTCACCTGGTGCAGCGGCGGACTGCTTGGCCTGCCAGTTGCCATAAGCCTTGTAGGCGAGTACTCCCAAGGCAGCCAAACCGCCATAGGTAATGGCCTTACCGCCAATTTTGCGCGCACTTTTGTTGCCCAGCAGCAAGGTTAGCAAAGCGCCACCGCCGGCGCCCTTGAGCATGGCACCCAGGTCATTGCCATTGGATTTTCCGCCATTGCCACCCAGCAGATCGCCCAGCACACCCCCCACTGCCGAGGAGGAAGCGCCGCTGTTTTTGCCTTGCAGCAAATCCTGCCCTGAGCGCAACAGTTGATCGAGCAAGCCGCGTGTATTCATAGGGAGACTCCAACGGATAAAGGCTGCGAATCTAGCGCGAAGCAGAAAAAATAACAGCCTGGGATTGCATCAGAATATTGCACCCTGAGTGCCCCCCTAGCGTGGAGCGATGTGCGCAACCAGCAGTTGCACCGACTCCTGACCACGGAACTCATTGACATCGAGTTTATATGCCAACTCCACCCAACGCAGATTCGGATTGGGCCACAGTTCAGTGTCCACATTAAAGGCTATGGCATCCAGTTGCAGGCTACCGCACTCGGTTTTAACCAGCAGCTTAAGATGACGCTCCTTAAGTAACCGCTGCTGCACCACCTGGAACACCCCATGAAACAACGGCTCAGGAAAATGCTGCCCCCAAGGACCGGCATTGCGCAACTCGCGAGCCAAGGGCAGATGAAACTCATCGATCGCTAATACACCGTCGCTTAGCAAACGCCCCGTCAGGTCATCTTGCCCGAGCTCACGCCGAACCTGCTCATCAAATGCCTTGGCGAATGCCTCAAAATGCTCTACCGGCAGGGTCAGGCCAGCGGCCATGGCATGCCCGCCAAACTTGCTAATCAACCCCGGATTACGCGCTGCTATCGCATCCAAAGCATCACGGATATGCAAACCCGGCACCGAGCGCGCCGATCCTTTGAGCGCACCCTCTCCTGCGTCGGCGAAGGCAATGGTGGGGCGGTGATAGCGCTCCTTCATGCGGGCCGCCAGGATACCAATCACGCCCTGGTGCCAGTCGGCCTCAAATAAGCAAAGTCCAAAGGGCAAATTATCCAGCGGCAAGTCCTTGAGCTGAGCCAGCGCCTCACGCTGCATGCTCTGTTCTATGGCTTTGCGCTCCTGATTCAACTGATCCAACTGCACAGCCATGGCGTAGGCTAGAGTCTCGTCGTCGCAGAGCAGGCACTCGATGCCCAGGCTCATATCATCCAGACGCCCTGCTGCATTTAACCTCGGACCTAGAATAAACCCGAGGTCGCCACTGCTAACCCGCTCCTGCGCTTTACCGGCTACCGCCAACAGAGCACGCAGACCAGGACGCGCTCGTCCGGCACGAATTCGCGCCAAGCCTTGATGCACCAGAATACGGTTGTTGGCATCCAACGGCACAACATCGGCCACAGTGCCGAGGGCTACTAGATCAAGCAGTTCACCCAAATTGGGTTCTGCTCGCACAGCACTGAACCAGCCCAGCTCGCGCAACCCTGCACGCAGTGCCAATAGCACATAGAAAATCACTCCAACCCCAGCCAGGGACTTGCTGGCGAAACCACAGCCCGGCTGATTGGGATTAACAATGGCATCTGCCTGCGGCAGCTCGCTGCCCGGCAAGTGGTGGTCCGTTACCAACACCCGCAAACCAGCCGCTTTAGCGGCAGCCACACCCTCAACACTGGATATGCCGTTATCTACGGTAACCAACAAGTGCGGCTCACGCTGCAGGGCTACGGCAACAATTTCAGGAGTCAGACCGTAACCATAGTCAAAACGATTAGGCACCAGATAATCGACATGGGCAGCCCCCAACAGGCGCAAACCCAACACTGCCACGCTGCTGGCGGTGGCACCATCGGCATCGAAGTCGCCGACTATCAAAATCCGCTGACGCTGCTGCAGAGCTTCAACCAGCAGCTGCACTGCTTCATCGATGCCCTTGAGCTGAGCCAATGGCAGCAAAGCTGCCAGTCCCTTCTCCAGCTCTGCTGCAGACTGCACACCGCGTGCCGCGTAGAGACGGGTCAGCAAGGGCGGCAAGTTACCCAGATCAGGCAACACGGATGGAACTGGACGGGTATCGATGCGCATGGTTTCAGGAGTCTACACAAATAAAAAGCGAGCAATGCCAGCAAACAGCAGCGGACAGGGTTTAACGTTCGCCAACCAACCACTCTAGCGGCAACTCATGCTGACCGCGTTCATCGGTAACGAACAGTTCGCCATCGCTAATCATCAGACTCCAGCTCAAAGAGCGCGGCAAATTCAGCGCCAAATCGGCCAGAGCCTCCTGACCCAGTGCCACCACATTGATATTTTTCAAGCTGCGCACAGGCTCCAGCGCCTTGCCCTGCCAAACGCGCAGATTGCCATAGGCCACCAGGCTAAACCTTTCGCTACGCCGCGAGCACCAGGTGATGCGTTCGCTGTCTGGCTGGCCGACCTCTATCCAGTGCAGCACACGGCCATCAAGGCTCTTTTCCCAAAGAGCGGGTTCATCAACATCCGACAGGCCACGGCCAAAGGCCAACTGCTGATGATAGAACAAGCCATAGGCAATCAGCCGAGCCGCCAAACGCTCCTCGGTTTCAGAGGGATGCCTAGCCACGGTAAAACGCAGGTTCTCATAAATACTGCGATCCATGTCGGTCAGGTTCAATTCGACCTTATAGGTCGTGGATGGCTGGGCCATGCTGAGCTCTTAAAATGTGAAAAGTGCTGCAGTCTAGCAGGCCTGCGGCAGACACCGGTAACGCTAGGAATCCGCTTCCCTCCCTGAGCCAGTGAATCAAGCCAGGTTTATTGGCGGCAGGCAACGGCTTCGAACTCTGTAGACCTTTTGGCGCCTGCAAACCTCAGCAGGTTACCAAGCTGCTAAATTCAAAGTTACAGCGCCACAAATGGAATAGCTCACAAGGCATCCATTGGAAAGCCGCTAACTTGAGCTTAAAAAGCCGCCACAGAACCATGGCAATAGTTGACCAGTTTTATGGGGTAAGCGGATAATGCTGTCGTAACAGATGTGTGGCGCTCGTCGCCGGGAGAAAAAACATGAGCGTCGAAACCTTTACCCCTGCATCCATGCACTTCACGCAAGGAGCAGCCAATAAGGTGAAGAGCTTGGTCGATGAAGAAGGCAATCCGCGCCTGAAGCTGCGGGTCTTTGTCACCGGCGGCGGCTGCTCGGGCTTTCAGTACGGCTTCACCTTTGATGAAGAGGTTGCCGACGACGACACAATCATCGAGCGTGAAGGCGTCAGCTTGGTTGTCGATCCAATGAGCTTCCAGTATCTAGTGGGTGCCGAAGTCGATTATCAAGAGGGGCTCGAAGGCTCACGCTTTATCATCAAAAACCCCAATGCCACCACCACCTGCGGCTGCGGCTCGTCGTTTTCGATCTAAATCGAAGAGCCCCCCCTGACCCGCCTTTTAGGGCGACACGCAAACCGCATTACACGACGCCCCCGCACAGCTCCCATTGCTCTGCCAACCGCGCGGCTAACGCCCAAGGAAGAGCTGCGCGCTCCTGCTAGCGACTAAAATAAACCTCATCCGGCATTTTGCTCACAGTCCATTGCGACGCGCTTCGCGCTGTAGCTGCGATACGAATCGATCAATCAAACGTTGTTGATAACCACTCATCTCGACAAATCGCAACCCCGCATAAGTAAGACTGGCTCTTTCTTCGAAATAGGCGTGACGCAACTCCACAGACACCTGCAAACGTCCGTCGGGCAGCGGTAAAGAAAAAGCTTCGTATATCTGTCCTGGTTGAAACACACTGACAACATCACCGCTAAAGTGCACTTTGCAGCCAGATGCTGAAATATTCACCAGCAGCCCCTGTAGCGGTGTGCGCAAATGCACCCCCGACATCCCCACCGAAATGGCCGCCTGCCTCTTCAGCGGGGCACGAAAAGCATCGCGCCTCTGATGATAGAAAACCTGCTCGGGGAGAGGCCCCACATAGCAGCGCTCGCCCTCATAGTCGGTTATCTGCATATTTCCCTGGCAATCCCAGGCCACCAACACCCCTTCGTGAAAAGCTTCCACACGGAACGCCTCGCCATTTTGCAGATAGCGCTCTCCATCACTAGGAATCATTTCATCGAGAAACAGCGTGCTGTCATTACGATTAAAGTCGACTACATAACTCTGAAAATATTGGTTGTGCTCATGAAAAGTAATTTTCAGCGGGGTATGGTTCTGTTGCAGAGGCCGTAAGCTGCCAACAATTTCCAGAGGCGTTCTGAGCACTTTGGGTGGCTGCGGGCCATGTTCCAGCACATGGGGATTGGACACGATCCTGCTATCTCCGAGACAAAATACTGCCGTACTACCGAAGCGCAGATTCTGGCCTCGATAGCATTTTGCATTGATCAAGCTTGACTGAGTGATCGGGTGCCGCTCATTTTAGCGGTCCCACCCGTACTATCATAGAGTGATGGTGTCTCATTGCCACGTAAAATGCACAACATCTTTTCCGTGGACTTCTGATTCGAACGTATGACTCTACCGTTACGCAAGTTGGCTGTTTTACAACTCTGCAGTAGCTCATTCAAGCGCTCACCAGCGGACAGCAGATCTCCACCTTGCTCCGACTGGGCTGCCAATAGTTTAAGCCCCTCAAGATCAGCACTGAGTTTTTTTTCTCGCAGTGCGCGGGCTCGTTCCTTACCATGCTGCTCAAGCTGGGCCAGCAAAGGTAGCTTTTCCGCCATAATCTGCTGCAGAGACGAGAAATCCTGCGCGCTCAAAGCCGCGAGTTCAGTTTCGATGAGATGCAACAGCTGTTCAGCCGTGCTAGCGTCCTGATTGAACTGATCCAGTAGGTGCGTGATATTCATACATGCGCTCTATTAGGTTTTCACCCACCAGCGCAATTTGCAAATTAGCGCTGGGACTCAAAATCAAGCAGCTTACTGGCGACGCGCTGACTATCCACCTGATAACTGCCTTCGGAAATTGCCCGTTTCAGTTCTGCCACCCGATCAGAATCGACATCCGGCTGTTCACGCAGCTCATCAACAGTTGCCTGTAATTGCTGCGCTTCACTGCTCAGCTGCACCGAATCATCGCTGTCAACCGACAGACTACCCTGGGCGGCAGAGTCCTCATCGGTCGTTCTCAGGCTACCGCTTTCGCCCACACCGCTCTGCGCGTTATTGCTGCGCGCGGTACTCGCTGGCGTTCCGCCATTGAAACGGTTGAATTCGACGACCATGTTGTAAAACCCCTGACAGTGTATAGACGCTTGCTCAAGGCATCGGCAACTGCCGGAAAAACTTTAGAAAAAACCACCACCTTGGAACAGTTTAAATTATCGCCAGAAAATCGTCAGCCCGTCTAAACAAATAGACCACAGATAGCCTGAACACCTTCACATGACCACTTCCACCTGCCCCCGACCAGTCACTCTGGCACGTATGACTCGCTGCGAACGCAGATTACGCACACTGATTTGTTTGCCGATAATACCATCGGACAAAGCTTCACCGGACATGCGCACACTCACCCCTCCTCCCGTCACGCTGATAACTACCTGATCACCTCGCCTAATAACCTCGGCAGACTGAACGTGAACCGGCGCGACTACATGATCAACCTGCAGGGTTCGCGTTATCTTTCTGCCAATAGCCTGGTTCAACTCCGTAAGGTATCCCTGATTAAGCTGCCCTACATCCCTTTCCGCCAGCACCACATCGCTCGCGGCGATAACACTATCTCGCTTGACCGGACGCGCCAAAGTCACCACCTCACGGTACAACCGAACATACCCTGGCATGAAGATGGTCCAAGGCGCCGTACCATCACAACGCATGCGCAGGGTCACACGCCCTATTGGCTCAGCCGGTGTCTCCAGTGAAGCAGCCAATGCCGTATCACACAAAGGTAAGCGCAACCGTGGGTCCAGACGATTAATATGCACCTCATGGCGCGCCTGAATATTGCTACGCTGTAAATAATCGCTCACTGCCTGTTCAAGAAAACTCGTAGACGCGACGATAAGCTGTTCGTGCAGAGGATTGGCGGCAATTAGCTGCGGGCTATAGCCGAACAGCCCCCAAGCGGGTAAAACTAGCAACCAGTAAAAGCCTTTACTAGGTAGGAGTTCGAATTGTTTTTTCGGCGACCGCCCGCTGCGCGCTACCGAGTATGATTGCCAGCGTCGTTTTTTCATCGCGCGTCGACTTATTGTCACCAGTACATTGATTATTGGGAAAAGCAAGGTGCGTGCCGTCTGCTACGCTAGGCACATTGGGATAGAACTCTCAGTAACAGGAGCTTGTACATGGCCAGTGTGATGGATTCTGTCAACCAGCGAACTCAGCTGGTAGGCCAGAATCGCTTGGAGCTGTTGCTGTTTCGACTCGACGGCACTCAGCTATACGGAATCAATGTTTTTAAGGTGAAAGAGGTTCTGCAGTGCCCGAGGCTCACCGTCATCCCAAAGTCCAGCCCTGTCGTACGCGGCGTAGCCAATATACGCGGAGGCACCATTCCAGTCTTAGATCTGTCCTTGGCCACAGGCAGGCATGCACTGGAGGAATTACAAGGTAGCTTCGTTATTATCACTGAATACAATACCAAGGTGCAGGGATTCCTAGTCCGCTCGGTGGAGCGGATAGTCAACATGAACTGGGAGGAAATCCATCCGCCACCCAAGGGCACTGGTCGTGATCATTATTTGACAGCTGTAACACGCCTGGATGACTCACTGGTGGAGATTATCGATGTTGAAAAAATCCTAGCCGAGGTAGCGCCAACGCCAGAAGCGATCTCCGATGGCGTGCTGGACGAGGAAACCCAGGTAAGAGCCAGCAGCAAGCGCGTGCTGATTGTTGATGACTCCTCGGTGGCACGCAAACAGGTAACACGCTGCCTGCAGACGGTAGGGGTCGAGGTTATAGCCTTGAATGACGGTCGCCAGGCTCTTAACTACCTGCGTGAACTAGCTAATGAAGGCAAGTCACCCGAAGATGAACTACTGATGCTTATTTCCGATATCGAAATGCCGGAAATGGATGGTTATACACTGACTGCGGAAATTCGTTCTGATCCCCGCATGCAGAAACTACACATTCTCCTGCATACTTCACTGTCGGGAGTATTTAATCAGGCAATGGTTAAAAAAGTAGGTGCAAACGATTTTCTGGCGAAATTTCGCCCAGATGATCTAGCCTCTAGGGTGGTAGAGCGTATCAAGGCACTTGAAACCTCGCCCTGATAACGCGAGCCCCGGCGGAAAACGATAGCTTCTCTAAATAATAGGCGGCAGAAACCTGCCGTCACCCCGTTTCGTTACGGTCTCGGTTGGTGGGATTTCACGAGTGTCTTCAGGTAATTTGGATTTCGAACAGTTCCGGATTTTTCTGGAAAAAGCCTGTGGCATCATGCTGGGGGGCAACAAGCAGTACCTTGTTTCCAGCCGCCTGAACAAACTGATGGAGCGGTACAGCATCAAGTCCTTGGGAGAGCTTGTGCAACGCATGCAAGGCCAGTCCCACAGCGGCTTGCGCGAGCAAGTAATAGATGCGATGACGACCAATGAAACCCTGTGGTTTCGCGACATCTACCCTTACGATGTATTGAAAAATCGCATTCTTCCAGAGCTGAGCAAAACCTACCCGGGACAAAGATTGCGCATCTGGTCCGCAGCCTGCTCTTCTGGGCAAGAACCCTACTCACTCTCCATGAGCGTAGATGAGTTCGAACGCAGTAACCCCGGGCAACTCAAAGCTGGCGTGCAGATTCTTGCCACTGATCTATCGCCAACCATGCTCAACAACTGCAAGGCTGGGGAGTATGACCGCCTGGCAATTGGCCGGGGACTATCACTGGAACGATTGCAGCGCTACTTCGACGCCAAAGATGCAGGGCGCTGGGTAATAAAGCCCGCAATCAGAAATAGAGTGGAGTTCCGCCCACTGAATCTCCTCGACAGCTATGCCAGTCTAGGAAAATTCGAAATTGTGTTTTGTCGTAATGTGCTTATCTATTTCTCTGCAGAGGTAAAAAAAGACATCCTCACGCGCATTCATGCCACGCTCAAGCCGGGCGGCTATCTGTTCCTTGGCGCTTCAGAAGCACTCAATGGGCTACCGGACAAATATCAGATGATTCAATGCAGCCCCGGCATTATCTACAAAGCCAAGTAAGCGACTCTGCCCCTTGGCAAGGGGCCCATTTTGTCCTGTGGCTTAGCCGCCAAAAACCACTGGACTCAAGGTGCACCAATAACGCCTGAGCACTAGAAATAAAAACCCACCTCGAAAGGTGGGTCCACTAACCGATGCCCTTTACATCAAACCTTGCTTGCTACTTCCTCGCTAGCGCTGTCCGAATTACCGGAGCCGGCCAGTTCGCGCTGCAGAGCACCTTCATCCAGCTCATTACACCACTTGGCAACTACGATAGTGGCAACGCCATTACCGACCAGATTAGTCAGCGCCCGAGCTTCAGACATAAAGCGATCTATCCCTAGAATCAGCGCCAATCCCGCAACCGGCAGATGTCCAACCGCCGAGAGCGTCGCAGCCAATACAATAAAGCCACTGCCGGTAACTCCTGCAGCCCCTTTGGATGCAACCAGCAACACCAGCAAGAGCGTGATCTGATGGATGATATCCATCTGTGTATCGGTGGCCTGTGCAATAAACACTGCCGCCATGGTCAAGTAGATAGAAGTACCGTCTAGGTTGAAGGAGTAACCGGTCGGAATGACCAAGCCCACAACAGACTTCTTCGCACCTAGCTTTTCCATTTTGCTCAGCATCCGCGGTAGCGCCGACTCGGAAGACGAGGTACCCAGAACGATCATCAACTCCTCACGGATGTAGCTAATAAAGCGCAGCACGCTAAAACCATGGGCGCGGGCAATGCCTCCCAGCACCACCAAAACGAAGAGCAGGCAGGTGATGTAGAAACAGATCATCAACTGTCCAAGCTGCACCAGGGAACCCACACCGTACTGACCGATAGTGAAGGCCATGGCACCGAAGGCACCTAAGGGAGCAACCTTCATGATCATGTTGATTATGCCAAACATGGCGTGGGCGATGCGGTCGATGAACTCAAGCAGTGGCCGGCCAAAATCCCCCATGCGTTGCAGGGCAAAAGCGAAGATCACCGAGAAGAACAGTACCTGGAGAATGTCACCATTGGCAAAAGCCCCAATCACGGTGGAAGGGATCACATTAAGCAGGAATCCGACCGTGCTCTGTTGCTGGCCAGCCTGGGCATAGACCGCAACCTTGCTGGTATCGAGGGTATTGGGATCAACATGCATACCCGCCCCTGGCTGTACCACGTTGACAACGATCAAACCAATGATCAGTGCGACGGTGGACACAACCTCGAAATACAACAGTGCATAACCGCCGGTCTTACCAACAGCCTTCATATCACGCATACCGGCAATGCCGCTGACAACGGTACAGAAAATGATGGGGGCAATAACCATCTTGATCAGCTTAACAAAGCCATCGCCCAAGGGCTTAAGGGCAATCCCTACCTGTGGATAGAAGTGTCCAATAAGAATGCCCACGGTAATGGCAAACAACACCTGCACATAAAGCATTTTGTAGAACGGCTGACGTGCGACTTGGCTTGCGATGGCAGTCATTTTGATTCCTCTCGGGTGCGGAGAGATGCCGCAGCATCCGCACCACTTTCTTGTTTAGGCACCAACTCCCCTGAGCCGGAGAGATTTGTTATAGGAGCACCTACGCACTCCCTTAACACTGCCCCTAGCAAGCCCCATACCACCATCCAAAAATCATTCTTTTTCGTTTAAAATCATATGGATAAATTTAAACCATAAAAATACGCCGGCCATACGTGGCGGTTTTTCGCACGCCATAGCAACGAGACTGGCGGATCTCCATCCGAAATACTTTGTAAGCCTCCGCCGCCGACACCTTGCGCCGAGTTTTAATTCCTGCGTAGCGGCAACAGGATGTCGATATCGCAGTTGAGGCTAATTGGCAGGCGGGCCAGGGCTTCGCTCAGCCAGCTATGGGGATCGATGCCGATTGGCAGCACGCCTCCCATCGGGAACTGATGGGAGGGCGTCACATAGGCCAGACGGGCCCTGCTATCTTCAGGCAAGCGGCTTGTAATGAGTCCCTGCGCATCGACTGGAATAGGCAGCAGGTGCGCCCCCGTCGCCTCGAAGCATTGCCTGGCCATGAGCTAGCCTGGATTCTCGAAGACAAAGGCGTCGTCCGCATCCAAGAGCAGCCGCGCGCACAGATCAATGGCCTGCTGTGAACCGTGAACCACCAGGATTTGTGCTTCATTACAAACAATCCCTCGGGCACGCGCCAGATAGGCAGCTTCGTGTTTGAATTCAGGGGTAAAGGTACGACGTTGACTGGTCATCAGACACCTCTCTATGACGAGCATTCTCGTCTAAATGAGTGTCAGGTTTCATTAGACCACTACACTTTCAGGCTCGTTGAACAACGCCAGTTGCGGCGTGTTGGGTTCCACAGTTTGTTCGGACTTGCGTCCAAACAGACGGTCGCGCAACAGCTTGATCTGTTCTTTCAAGTCGACGATGTGGGTCTGATAAGCCTGGGCCGATTCCTCCTGGTGATTGAGCGCCTCAAGCAGCAGTTGCTTGAACAGGACAGGATCATCAGGAAGGTCATCGGGCAGAGCAATCATGGCCCGGACTATACCGGGTCACGCCACGTAGCGCGGGGTCAAAACCTGATGAGGGCGGTTGCGCCAGAGATCAAAACCGTCGAGCAACCAGTTCAGTTCCTGGACGCTGAGGACAATCGCCTCGTCCGTGGCATCCGGCGATGTTTTGAAACGCTCCGACTCCAGGCGTTTGAGCCAAAGACAAAAGCCGTTGCGCTCCCAATACAAGATTTTCACTCGATTGCGGGGCTTGTCGAGGAAGACGAAAAGCACGGGATCGAATACCGCCACTTTTATATCCAGCTCAACCAGCGCGGCAAGACCGTCGATGGACTTTCGGAAGTCCACCGGCTTGGGGTAGAGATAGACTTTTTCGACTTTGGCGTCGGGCCGTATCATGGCGGGGCTGGCTCCAGAAAGAGATCGGGAGCACAGCATTGGGGATCAGCTGGCAGCTTTGAATGTGAGGTTCATGGTGCATTGACTATGCGGGGGGAGCGGGTGACCGCCATTCCTACCGCGACCGTTCAAACCATCCGTGGAGATGGGGTTGAACCCAACGGAGAGCCCTATACGTGGCTGTGCCACGTATAGGAGCGTCTCTTCAGTAGCAGACTACGAAGCCCTGCTGCCGTGGAGCTGCCCGCTAGAAATGCCACGGTAAACTGTTATCCCACTGTCGGGCAGGTAATTTGTGGATCGCATACGGTAGATCGGGCGGCTCGGCATAGGTCCGTGCTGTTAAAACTTGTAGCTTGCTGTGACTTGGAAGTTTCTAGGGTCACCATAAAAAGCGGTTGGCCAACTCGACGTATTTTGCGATATGGTCTGATAATATTTTTTGTCGAAAATATTATTAAGTCCAAAACGAAGGTCCAGGTTTTCGGACGCCTTATAGCCAGCGTTAAGGTCGACCACGTAGTAGGCCTCCTGCTCGATTTTGTAAGCAACCCCGGCGGTAGTGCCCTTATTGTAGATCGAACTTTGTGAGTATAGGCTGCCGCCCACACGCCAGCGATCCAGTTGGCCAGGCAATTTGTACATGGTGCTTAGCTTAAACTGATGGCGTGGAATGTCTGTATCGAATAGATCTCCGCGCTCATAAGATCCTGAATCTTTACGGTACTTGGCCTGAGAGAAGGTGTAACCAGCAGACATGTTCCAGTTCGGGGTCAGCGCACCGCTCAGCTGAATATCAATACCCTGATTTCTGACTTTTCCAGCGGCTTCATAGCAGGTGCTCTGAGGATAGGTTGCGCAGGTGGTTTGATCATCCACCGACTGGGGACGATTACGCTGGATAATCTGGAAAACCGAAAGGCTGGTGTTCAGTGCACCGTCGAAGTACTCGCCTTTTATCCCGACTTCATAGTTTTCACCTTCGACAGGGTCCAATAGTTTATTTGAACTATCGATGTAGGTTTGCGGTTGAAAAATGTCGGTGTAGCTGGCGTACGCTGTGTGATTTTCATCCAAGTCATAGAGAATCCCTGCATAGCGTGTCTGGTGACGGGTTTCTTTGGCCTCGGAGGTGCTGATGCTACCTTTGAAGTTGTAGAGGTAGTCGTAGTCATACCAATCAAGTCGAGCGCCGAGAATGAGCTTCATTCGGTCTGTAATGGAAAAACGGAAGGTTGAGTAAATACCTTCCTGATTGGTTTCCATAGGGGTTACTTATTTCTCGAGTATTCAGAGAAGGTTTTGAGACGCTGCCGCTGTCGAATGTGTAAGGGTCTATATTGCTGGCTAAGGCATAGACACCCGAACTATAACCATCAAGAATATCCTGGCGTTTGCTAGCGCCAACTACCAATTCATGACGACGGTCAAAAAGCTCGAAGGGGCCATTCAAATAAATATCGTAGCTGCTTTGGCGGTCTTCTGTGTGCCCGCCACTGGCACGCAGGCTCATCGTACTGACGTTGGAGGTCAGACGACCTGGATAACTACCAAGATAGTCTAATGCAGCCCAGCTTTTGTTTGTAGCGAAGCGAAGTTTCCAGTCGTTGGCGAAACGATGCTCCAGCTCCAAAAATAGCATCTGGGTTTCCTTGTCCCAATACTCCCAGTCTGCCGCAAAGTTTCTCGAGCGTGAGAGCTTGAGATCGCTGCCATCGGTGGCGGTTGGCAAACCGTTCCACGCGACGTTATTGTTTTCATTCTGATATGAAGCTCCGACAGTCAAGGTTGTATCAGGGTTAAGATCAACCTCTCCCACTGCATAGATCAGACTGTGCTCTTTGGAAACAGTGTCTTGAAAACTGTTACGGTCTTGATATGTAATGACGGTTCGACCGCGGACACTCTTGCTTTGATTGAGAGCGCCAGACAGATCAATTTCGCTACGGTAATTGTCCCAACTCCCGGCTCCGACCGTAATTTCGCCTTGCGGCTCTGCTGTTGGGCGCTTGCGGATAAGGTTGATGGCTGCTGACGGATTACCTGAGCCCTGCACGAGTCCAGTGGCCCCGCGGGTGATTTCGACACGGTCATACATCGCCAGATTCGCAGGTGTCAGTGCATCAGCCGCGCTGCCCAGCAAGGTTGGCAGTCCGTCATACAACATACTGTCAACCTGAAAACCCCGAGCAAAGAACGTATAACGTTCCGGTCCGATCTTCTGCATCGTCAGTCCAGGCGTTTTACTGATTGCGTCCTGAACGGTCGTAAGGTTGGCATCATCCATTTGCTGGCGTGTGATGACACTGACCGACTGGGGCGTTTCGCGCATGGACAAAGCAAGCTTCGTCGCAGTTTGCATGGAACCAGTGGTATAGGATTCGGAGTTTTCAGTTATTGATCCCAGGCCTG
>RCIC01000130.1:17500-20729 GCA_018883505.1 Ceratosolen fusciceps | reverse complement strand
AGAGGAAAGAGCGAGGAACGAAACGAGTCGATCGCGAATCCTCGCAGTAGTAGGAACGAGTCGATTGGATCCTGCTCGTATAGAGAAAGAGCGAGGAACGAGTCGATTGTATCCTGCTCGTATCGAGAAAGAACGAGGAGCGAGTCGATCGCGAATCCTCGCAGTAGTAGGAACGAGTCGATTGGATCCTGCTCGTATCGAGAAAGAGCGAGGAGCGAGTCGATCGCGAATCCTCGCAGTAGTAGGAACGAGTCGATTGGATCCTACTCGTATCGAGAAAGAGCGAGGAACGAGTCGATTGTATCCTGCTCGTATCGAGAAAGAGCGAGGAACGAGTCGATTGGATCCTGCTCGTATAGAGAAAGAGCGAGGAACGAGTTGATTGTATCCTGCTCGTATCGAGAAAGAGCGAGGAACGAGTCGATTGTATCCTGCTCGTATAGAGAAAGAGCGAGGAACGAAACGAGTCGATCGCGAATCCTCGCAGTAGTAGGAACGAGTCGATTGGATCCTTCTCGTATAGAGACAGAGCGAGGAACGAGTCGATTGTATCCTGCTCGTATCGAGAAAGAGCGAGGAGCGAGTCGATCGCGAATCCTCGCAGTAGTAGGAACGAGTCGATTGGATCCTACTCGTATCGAGAAAGAGCGAGGAACGAGTCGATTGTATCCTGCTCGTATCGAGAAAGAGCGAGGAACGAGTCGATTGGATCCTGCTCGTATAGAGAAAGAGCGAGGAACGAGTCGATTGTATCCTGCTCGTATCGAGAAAGAGCGAGGAACGAGTCGATTGTATCCTGCTCGTATAGAGAAAGAGCGAGGAACGAAACGAGTCGATCGCGAATCCTCGCAGTAGTAGGAACGAGTCGATTGGATCCTTCTCGTATAGAGACAGAGCGAGGAACGAGTCGATTGTATCCTGCTCGTATCGAGAAAGAGCGAGGAGCGAGTCGATCGCGAATCCTCGCAGTAGTAGGAACGACTCGATTGGATCCTACTCGTATCGAGAAAGAGCGAGGAACGAGTCGATTGTATCCTGCTCGTATCGAGAAAGAACGAGGAGCGAGTCGATCGCGAATCCTCGCAGTAGTAGGAACGAGTCGATTGGATCCTGCTCGTATAGGGAAAGAGCGAGGAGCGAGTCGATCGCGAATCCTCGCAGTAGTAGGAACGAGTCGATTGGATCCTACTCGTATCGAGAAAGAGCGAGGAACGAGTCGATTGTATCCTGCTCGTATAGAGAAAGAGCGAGGAACGAAACGAGTCGATCGCGAATCCTCGCAGTAGTAGGAACGAGTCGATTGGATCCTTCTCGTATAGAGAAAGAGCGAGGAACGAGTCGATTGTATCCTGCTCGTATAGAGAAAGAGCGAGGAACGAAACGAGTCGATCGCGAATCCTCGCAGTAGTAGGAACGAGTCGATTGGATCCTGCTCGTATCGAGAAAGAGCGAGGAACGAGTCGATTGTATCCTGCTCGTATAGAGAAAGAGCGAGGAACGAGTCGATTGTATCCTGCTCGTATCGAGAAAGAGCGAGGAACGAGTCGATTGGATCCTGCTCGTATAGAGAAAGAGCGAGGAACGAGTCGATCGCGAATCCTGGCAGTAGTAGGAACGAGTCGATTGTATCCTGCTCGTATCGAGAAAGAGCGAGGAGCGAGTCGATCGCGAATCCTCGCAGTAGTAGGAACGAGTCGATTGGATCCTACTCGTATCGAGAAAGAGCGAGGAACGAGTCGATTGTATCCTGCTCGTATCGAGAAAGAGCGAGGAACGAGTCGATTGTATCCTGCTCGTATAGAGAAAGAGCGAGGAACGAAACGAGTCGATCGCGAATCCTCGCAGTAGTAGGAACGAGTCGATTGGATCCTTCTCGTATAGAGAAAGAGCGAGGAACGAGTCGATTGTATCCTGCTCGTATAGAGAAAGAGCGAGGAACGAAACGAGTCGATCGCGAATCCTCGCAGTAGTAGGAACGAGTCGATTGGATCCTGCTCGTATCGAGAAAGAGCGAGGAACTAGTCGATCGCGAATCCTCGCAGTAGTAGGAACGAGTCGATTGGATCCTGCTCGTATAGGGAAAGAGCGAGGAACGAGTCTATTGTATCCTGCTCGTATCGAGAAAGAGCGAGGAACGAGTCGATCGCGAATCCTGGCAGTAGTAGGAACGAGTCTATTGTATCCTGCTCGTATAGGGAAAGAGCGAGGAACGAGTCGATTGTATCCTGCTCGTATAGAGAAAGAGCGAGGAACGAGCCGATTGTATCCTGCTCGTATAGAGAAAGAGCGAGGAACGAAACGAGTCGATCGCGAATCCTCGCAGTAGTAGGAACGAGTCGATTGGATCCTTCTCGTATAGAGAAAGAGCGAGGAACGAGTCGATTGTATCCTGCTCGTATAGAGAAAGAGCGAGGAACGAAACGAGTCGATCGCGAATCCTCGCAGTAGTAGGAACGAGTCGATTGGATCCTGCTCGTATCGAGAAAGAGCGAGGAACGAGTCGATTGGATCCTGCTCGTATCGAGAAAGAGCGAGGAACGAGTCGATTGGATCCTGCTCGTATAGAGAAAGAGCGAGGAACGAGTCGATTGTATCCTGCTCGTATAGAGAAATAGCGAGGAGCGAGTCGATCGCGAATCCTCGCAGTAGTAGGAACGAGTCGATTGGATCCATCTCGTATCGGGAAAGAGACGTGATCCAAGGCGTATACGGAACGGAGGCTCGAATGATTGGGCGACGCGTAGGGACAGGACGAGGATTGGCGTCGTATTGGGAAGATGGAGTCGATGGTCCTCGTATTGGGAATAATATTGGTTCGACACGGTAGTGAAATAAGTGTTCGCGTCCACCTTGTTTCGAGATATAGACAGAGGATCCACCTTGTATTGGGAAGGGGCGTGGAGACCGACACCGTATCGGTAACGGGAGCGTGGGATCAGGTTCGTATAGAGAAAGGGACGAGGATGGGTGTCGTGTTGAGTTAGGGAGGGAGTGTCCGTACCGATAGACCGTGGACGACGTTCAAGCGCCGTATTGGGAACGGGATCGTTCGAAGGCGCTGCTCGTTGTCTACGGGCTGTCGTTAAGTAGATAAAGGATGAAGAAAAAAAAATAGGCAATAAGTATTGATTGCCAAGGGATCGCGATATGAATTCGATATAGAAAAGAACGGGGTGTTAGGGGGATCCGGAGTCTTTAAGGTTTCGTGAAGGAAGGTTCGGAGGATCGT
>RCIC01000130.1:2500-12500 GCA_018883505.1 Ceratosolen fusciceps | reverse complement strand
TGGTTTGGCCGAAGACGGGGGCGGTGGCCGTGGAGGAGGAGGAGGAGGAGAAGAAAAAGTAGATGAGTTAGGAGGAGGAGGATTGAAGAGAAAAGAAGGCTGGTGTCGTAGAAGGATGATGATGGATATAACTGTCCGCTAGCCAGAGAGATTACGGCGTATGGAACGACGAGAGGGAGAAGAAATGTCTAAAGGTGGTGTCTGCCTGTGTCGCACAAGCGGAGAGCCGCCAGACAGTACGAGGATATCCCTCTCGCCAACGTGAAAATCATCTCGCTGCGCTATCCGTCATATCACGCACCATGTCTCTCTGTCGCTCCCCTCTCTCGCTCTCTCTTTCACTCTGATGATGTCCCTCAGCCCGTTGCCAACCCTATAAGCCGATCCGCAATCGCTCTGCCCTCACGGACACGACGCGCATCTTTGGCGGCTAAGCAGCTGCACAAAAAAGCACGGTTTTTCGAGCTCTCGCGCTCGAGCGAGACATTGACAAAAGAAAATTGAGCGTTCGTCGGATGCTTGTCGCGCGACAGGCGTATTAAGGCGTCGCTCGAAATGAAATCGCTGTTATTGGTTATATAAAATATTATAATATAATAATATTTATATATATATACACATATATAATATATTTATATATGTATAATACGTATAACCGAAACGATGGATGGGTAGGAGAATGGTTACGGAGTTAACGCGCGAGAGTATGTGTAGTATTTATTATATATATGTGTGTATACGTATGTATATAATAATATTTATTATATACCTCGCGGACCAACGCTCGTGACCGGAAATTGTCCGTCGAGTCCAGGAGCTTTCTCGAGCGGACCGACCGGATCATGTTTTCTCGGCACTTGAGAGCGATTGGCATATTCTCTGCGTGGCGCGCGCTTCTCTAAAATACGGGGTTTACAATGTGTGCGACATGTTGCATTCCGTATAAATGGATAAGCGTCGCCCGCGCCTCGCGCACCAAAGAGGATGCGCGAGACCCTTTGTCGTTCCTCGTTTTTCTTCTTCGCGTACGAGAGGAGAGTGGTGTGTGCGTCGCGTGTCTACACGCGTGTACGTATCACACTCGTATGCACGTAAGAAGAAAGAGGGGGGAAAAAAAAATAACGCGCGATATACGATATAATTTTAAATAAAATAAAATATCGTTTTGCGACCTCAGAGCAGGCGAGACTACCCGCTGAATTTAAGCATATTACTAAGCGGAGGAAAAGAAACTAACAAGGATTTCCCTAGTAGCGGCGAGCGAACAGGAAAGAGCCCAGCACTGAATCCCGCGGTTCCGCCGCAGGGAAATGTAGTGTTCGGGAGGGTTCAATTATCCCACGGCTGCGTACCGCGTCCAAGTCTATCTTGAATGGGGCACATCAGCCACAGAGGGTGCCAGTCCCGTAGCGACCGGGACGCGCCGTGGGCGAGCCTCTCCTCAGAGTCGGGTTGCTTGAGAGTGCAGCTCTAAGTTGGTGGTAAACTCCATCTAAGGCTAAATATGACCACGAGACCGATAGCGAACAAGTACCGTGAGGGAAAGTTGAAAAGAACTTTGAAGAGAGAGTTCAAGAGTACGTGAAACCGTTCAGGGGTAAACCTGAGAAATCCAAAAGGTCGAATGGGGAGATTCACCGTCAGCGACGCATTGGCCTTGCCTGCGGATTGCGATGCGGTCGAGCTTCGGTTCGGCCGCACGCGTTCGTTGCTCGTAATGTGGTGTCGTTGGCGTGCACTAAACTCGTATAGGGCTACCTTCAATCCTAAACCGCGCCAATCAGCTTGGCATGATGCAGCGGCGCGCATACCCACGGAGGTGAGTAGTGGTGCCCCTGATAGTCTGCGCCATACTTCATCGTCGCGTGTTTTGTTAAGGAGCCCTGAGCGCGAGTTAACGGTTTCAAGGCCGTCGGTGTAGTCCCTGGCTATATCCGTAAGTTGCAACATACCCGGTGCGTTTCGGGCAGACTGTCCTACTCCCACCCATCGCAATTCATTCCTGATGTCGAACATAGGTTGGCCAACTAGTCGGCCGTATAAGTGAAGGTCGGCGTTATTCCTAAGTAGGAAAGCGTCATCAAAAGTTCTCCTCAGCGCTTCGTATTGCACGGCCCGGCACGTTGCAGCGGCTATGTTCTGTGGGCCAGCATCACCCACCACTTCATCTGCCTCTGGCCTGCCAAAGTCAGGTAGGATACCCGCTATTATCCTAGTGCGCTCAGCGTGGTCAGCGGCGCGGATTGCAGCGACACCAACACAGGCATTGCCACAGACGTGGGCTACGCGCTGCGTGATAGCGCGGTAGTTCGCTCGGTTGAGCAGATCAACCGGCCTAGTCCTCAATACGAAGTGGAGGCTAGGTCCGCACGAGGGGTAACACCCGCCGGGTGTCGTGCCGTCGCTATAGGCATATTTTTGAACACTTTTTTCAAAATCGCTTTGCACTCGTGCAGTGAGATGCGTTTCGTCGCGAGGGATAACAGCCCCCTCGGTTATGTACGATTGCGCTCGTAAGCCGACATCGAAGGAGGTCGATGATGCATGTGTGAATGCATCTATGTTGCCATTACTTGCATGCATTAATTTGTTGTGGGCGAGCGCTTGAGCACGGAGCGCCCCGTTGTCCCATTTGCTAATAGCATGGAGATAACCCTCGTTCACGTTGACATCGCGGATCTTACGTCCGCACACTGTATGGGCAAAGCAAAAGGGACACCCAGTAAATACTGCGATTGCAGGGGCAGAAGCCGCTTCCGCGACTCTGGAGATGAGGTCCTTTTGCTCGCCACACACAATGTGCAGGAGGCTGATCACGCGACGCTGGAGTGAGGGGCTAACTCTATGCGTGCTCTGGCTCCAAGTCTTTTGGTAGCCTGCTTTCCTAATAGCCTTCGCAACCTCGCGTGCGAATACGAGGTTGGTTGTTTTTTGCAGGAAGCATAATACTCTGATCGGATTATGGCCTATAGCGGTGGCCATCTTGGTCACGCGACTTACACTCGAGCCGGGTTTTTCGTCAGCAGCGACGGTGCTGTCACGCCGCCGAGTGTTTGAACTAAAAATAAGTGGCGTATTCCCTTCAGCTGTATGCTCGAGATCAGTGAAGGGGTTGATACCTTGCAGCTGAGGCGGTTGGGGGTGTAGGTGGTTGAGTATAACCTGCAGACATGAGAGGTCGTTACTCAGCTCATGATCGCCAACTACTTCAGCGAGCTCAGCTAACTTTTCACTATATACAATATTTACATCTTTCCTGCCGCTCTCGCGCTGCGGCGCGTTTTCTAACGGAGGAGGTAGGAGTGGCTCTTCGCGCTCATCCTGTACCTCACCTTCTTCTGTATTTACAATCCTAACGTCTACCTCAACGGGGACGCTTGTAGGAGGGTCAATGTCAGAGGTCCCAACCGGCACAGGCGAGCACGGTTGGCCGGCAGCCTCAGGATCATTTCCATTCGAGTGATGGAGTCTGTCGTGTACTCCCATATCTAGTGGAGGGAGCACGGATAGGAATGTGTGATTTTGAGCTTGAGGTGGTATGGGCTCGCGGTAATTTGTGTCTCTCTGTAAACTACGGATAATACCAGCGCGTACGCTGGCATTAATATCGTGTGCCATGGCTGGCTACACAGCTGTGCCCTAGCACAATTGGACCTAACACGAGGTGTTACCCTCGTGTTAGGTAGGGGTTTAACGTATTCCCCCAAACGATGCGGTTTTTGTGAGTGTTAACACTCTATCTTCTGCCTTTAGTGCGGGGGCAAGGCAGCCTACCCTTTCTTCGGAACTGAAAAACCCACGTCAAGATGCTTGTATTTTTTCGCTCGAGCGAGACATTGACAAAAGAAAATTGAGCGTTCGTCGGATGCTTGTCGCGCGACAGGCGTATTAAGGCGTCGCTCGAAATGAAATCGCTGTTATTGGTTATATAAAATATTATAATATAATAATATTTATATATATATACACATATATAATATATTTATATATGTATAATACGTATGTGCATGGAATAATGGAATAGGACCTCGGTTCTATTTTGTTGGTTTTCGGAACCCCGAGGTAATGATTAATAGGGACAGATGGGGGCATTCGTATTGCGACGTTAGAGGTGAAATTCTTGGATCGTCGCAAGACGGACAGAAGCGAAAGCATTTGCCAAAAATGTTTTCATTAATCAAGAACGAAAGTTAGAGGTTCGAAGGCGATCAGATACCGCCCTAGTTCTAACCATAAACGATGCCAGCTAGCGATCCGCCGAAGTTCCAACGATGACTCGGCGGGCAGCTTCCGGGAAACCAAAGCTTTTGGGTTCCGGGGGAAGTATGGTTGCAAAGCTGAAACTTAAAGGAATTGACGGAAGGGCACCACCAGGAGTGGAGCCTGCGGCTTAATTTGACTCGCCGATCTCACGCCGCTTAAGCAGCCAATCCTCCGCATCCCCGACAAGAGAAGCAGGCTGGGCGGGGGCCATATAGCCAAGGTTAAGTTCCCAATAGCATAGATCACGCCAATATGGGGTGATGTACGATCCTCCTTGCTTCATGCTTGCCGTCACCGTCTTGAGGAATTTGCGAGCAGCATGCACACACATATCTTGGAGATACCTGCGGATGCGTTCAAACCATCTAACCATCCACTGTCTCTTTTGGCGTGGCATAAGCCGTATCATCATATGCACTCCGTCCTCGAGCACGCCAACGCCTACAACACAGCCTTCACACTGGTGGGCCGGCAACCGGTACTTTCGCAGGTTCTCGAGGAACCCGGAGTACGGTACAAACACCCCCCCCCCCCCCCCCCCCCCCCCCCCCCCCAAAAAGAAGAGAAGGAAAAAAAAAAAGGAGGAGGGAAAAGAAGAAAAAGAAGGAAGAAAGGAAAAAGAAAAAAAAGAGATGTTAAGAACCCGCTGTGAGCAACAGGAGGTACAATCTTTTGAATTTTTAGCCTTATCGAGGGTAGTGATCATGCGCCCCCATGACCATTTATATTCAGGATCAAGTTGGGTAGTGCTGCACCACTCCGCGCCACGCAGGCGGCTCATAGCGCATCCGTGGCAGCCCTGTGGTCGGGGGAGCGGTCTGCGTCCTCCTGAGTCGAGCCAGCCTTGGGAGCGTGTCCCGGTGCTGGTCTTAATCTTTCGCGATGGGCACCACCATCCGCCCGTCCAGTACCCTCGCCAATAACAGCAGTCGAGGTTACTACACCGGTGGGTACCGTCGACTGAGTATGCGGCGTCTGTGCAGTGGTTGAAGCCGTCGATCCTTGCCTTGACTGTGACGTAGCTCCCGGGTTGGTGGCAGCTCCGTTCGTAAGTGGTCGATTCGTCAGGGTATGTGGTACGCTTGCAACAGGTTGAAGAGGCATGGCCGGAGGCCCCTGTGTTGCAATAGTAAGATCCGTTGCCGGCGCATCCGCGGAGGCGACGCCCGCGGTACGCCGGAAGTAGTTTTCCGCCGGTTGGGTAGCCCACCCCTGCCGCCTATACTCGTAGTGGGCCTTCGTGCCAATTATTCCGAGGGAACTGGGCCCACGGGTAAGCCAAGTTCCAGTCGAAATGTCAGGAGCGCATAGTGCCGCGACGCACGCACGCGGGAGAGCGATGGTGACGTAGCCTCCCCCACTCCAATAACGGAAGTGTGAGGAGAGGCCCCATCCCCATACCTGCCCAGCGTGCGGCGCCGGGTTGGTACCTACTTGCCACCCCAGGGAGAAAGGCAGGGCAGACAGACCACCGCTCTCAATCCTATAGGAGAAGCTATCAGACGCAGTGTCTGACGGCCAACTCTTATAACGGATCTGGGCGGCCCAGTGATGTACATCCATACGTAGTAGAGCACGGTCGAGATTCAAGCAACGCCCGGGCTCCCCGAACATATTCCAGTAGCCATCAGCCCAGTGAACATCCCGTGTTTCGAGCTGATACGAGGGGGCATGCTGTTTCATATCAAATTGCAACCAATGGTTGCTCCATTCCGATTTCCTCCAATCGACAGAACCGCGTTTACCTGTATACGTGGGCATGGGCTGGAGGAAATTATTAATGGCCCAGTTCCACGAGACATCAGGACAACACAAGAGGCTGGCCACCCATTGGGCACAGCTCCCTGACCCACCTTGTGTTGTGATGTCAGCCCATACAGGTTCAACTCCGGGATATGCTTGGGGCGCGAGGATCTCATCCCGCAAGCCCATCTCCTCCTTCCACTCCTCAAAGCCCAACCGCATCCATGATGCGCGGGCAATGAGGTCGTGGCCGCCTCCATTCACTCGGTCCGCAATCAAAGGCGCATGCTCGCGGCAACCAGTATTATAGGTGGCTACCCCTAATCCTAGGGCTAGCGTTGCCTCGAGACTCCACGCACCTAATTCAAGAACAGGGTATGTGCGGGCATCGGCTTTACTAGAGACAGCATGGTCGAAAGTTAGCACGGCATCAGCTTGACCGTACTCGCGATCCCTATAAGCCGCGCCGACAGTGTCGTAATCAAAAAGACGTTGAGCAGTAGGATGCGCCCAATTTAGGGTGCGTGTGGCACCTGCTCCGTGCCCCCGCTTATTGCATTCTGGCTGTGCATGCCAGCGCACGCTAAGTGAAGCAACTAACTGATCGATTTCGAACCAGTCTAGTTGGCCCGAGAACTTATCGCTTACGTATGCCGAGAATTCTTTCCGCAAGCTATTACGGTACGTAAATACCTTCTCTATGATTGAGCGGAGTATGGGATTAAAGTCATATACGACCCCGGCTTGCTGGTGTCGACGGAGGGTGTGTCCTCCGATATCGAGGCGAGTGTCCGCGTTACTAGTTACAACAAAGAGTATTTTCCGATATGTGAGGGGCATGTCTACGAGGCCCGCGTTACGCAACCTCACCAGGCCCGGACACCGGAAGGATTGACAGATTGATAGCTCTTTCTTGATTCGGTGGGTGGTGGTGCATGGCCGTTCTTAGTTGGTGGAGCGATTTGTCTGGTTAATTCCGATAACGAACGAGACTCTAGCCTGCTAAATAGGCGTACCTTCTGGTATCACGAAGGCCCCCGACTTCGGTCGGGTGGTTTTTACTACCGACGTACTAAACAATCTTCTTAGAGGGACAGGCGGCGTCTAGTCGCACGAGATTGAGCAATAACAGGTCTGTGATGCCCTTAGATGTTCTGGGCCGCACGCGCGCTACACTGAAGGAATCAGCGTGTCCTCCCTGACCGAAAGGCCCGGGTAACCCGCTGAACCTCCTTCGTGCTAGGGATTGGGGCTTGCAATTATTCCCCATGAACGAGGAATTCCCAGTAAGCGCGAGTCATAAGCTCGCGTTGATTACGTCCCTGCCCTTTGTACACACCGCCCGTCGCTACTACCGATTGAATGATTTAGTGAGGTCTTCGGACTGGTGCGCGGCAACGTACTTCGTACGTTTCTTTCTTTCTTATTTATTTTTTCAAACTCTTAGGCTGGAAACGAGTTTACGCCACGACAAGACGCGAGAATGTGCGAGCATTTCCGTACTGGCAGGGTCAGAGATCGCTGGACGATTCGGCCCGTCACCCCCCCAACTCCATTTGAATTCGTGGTCAAGTTGAACGTTCGTTGACCACTCAGGACTTTTCAAGCAGCTTACAGCGCATCCGTTGCAGCCCTGTGGTCTGGGGATCGGTCGGCATCCTCTTGGGTGGAGCCAGCCTTGGGTTCGTGACCCGGTGCTTGTCTCAATCTTTCTCTGTGGGCACCACCAGCCCCCTGTCCAGTAACCGTCCCAATAGCAGCAGTCGATGCTGTGGCAGGAGTGGGTGCCGTCCCTATCGTATGGCTGGTGCCGGGCAGCACACCCGCTGGTGTACCGTCCAGTCACCCGGCCGGCTGCCCGGCGGTATAAGTCATGCAAACTATTGACGATGGTAATGGGCCGCACTCTGTCGACGTCCCTCGGGGCGTCGTGTCCAGTGCGTTCAGGCTCGTCGGCAGGTCACCCGCGCACGGATTTACGAACTTTGCGTCGTATCCGGGCGTGCGGTGGTCGTTAGTCGACGATGTCCTCGGACGGGCCTCGGTCGGGGTCGTGTGTTTACACGCGTCCCCGATTACCGGTCGGCGACGCTACTGCTTTGGGTACTTTCAGGACCCGTCTTGAAACACGGACCAAGGAGTCTAACATGTGCGCGAGTCATTGGGTTGTCCTACAAGGGAACGATGAAACCTAAAGGCGCAATGAAAGTGAAGGTCGACCCTAGGTCGACCGAGGGAGGATGGCTCGGGTTCGCCCTGGTCCGCACTCCCGGGGCGTCTCGCGGTCATTACGACCGGAGGCGCACCCAGAGCGTACACGTTGGGACCCGAAAGATGGTGAACTATGCCTTGATATTGAATGAAGGTAGCCTTCATTTGCATTGACCTTAGCAATCTTCCTCCCACATACGGTGTGGGCGAAACAAAAAGGGCAACCGATATGAACTGCGAGTGCAGGGGCAGAGCAGATTTCGGCCACTCTGGAGAGGTTGTCTTTTTGTTCACCCGCCACTAAGTGGAGGAGACTAGTAATACGTCGCTGTAATGAAGGACTAATACGGTTTGCAGACTGACTCCAATGTTTATGGAAGCCCCTGCTCCTGATCTCACAAGCCACAGCCTTAGCGTACGCTTTGTTAGTGGTCTTCTGGAGAAAACCTAGTACGCGAATGGGGTTGCCCCCCATCTCGGCAGCAACACGGCCAACACGGGATGCGCGCAGGCTTCCCTTATCACCTACCTCGTTAGCAGAGGATTTAGCCATCCCCATTCGTGAAGACTAGAGGAGCGTTGACGTCTGGCCGCTGGGGTTGATCAGGGAATTGGTGTACCCCCTGAAGTCGCACATCTGGCCCCCCGCAGTGCGTGAGGACTACTTGGAGGCACGAGAAGTCGAGGGCAGAACTCGCGTCACTAGGCATGGATGCGAGCGCCTGGAGTTTATTCTTATAAACTACGTTAACATCTAACTTAGGAGTAGGAACGGTCACGTCGGGAGGCCTATCACTAATATTTACACTCTCAGCAGCATCGTCTACGCAAGTGGCTCCGACGGTATTTACAATGGGTGGAGTCACGGTACCACTGAGTTCGCTCACAGCTTCGTCGCTAAGCTCATCATTATTTACAGGTGGGGGTAGTTCCCCTGTGGAAGTCGTATCGGGGGTGGTGCCTCGAGAGGCTGCATTTGCGTATTCAGACCGCAAATCTGCGGGAAGAAAACGGTCGAGGTCGTCCATGAATGTGTCTTGGGGCCTGTATCGGCCCGGGTGGTTCGTATGGCTCCTGCCTGCCAAAATTTCTAAGGATCGTGGCCCTGACTCGGGAATCAAGGTCGAAATCCATAGCTGCGAGTGTTTTGTACCCTAGCACAATCGGACCTATACCACACAAGAGCGCAGTATAGGTAGGGGTTTAACGTTTTCCCCCAAACGATGCTTTTTCCTCCCTTTAGCAAATCACGGGCAAGGTGAGGTTAACCCGCTGTATCCGAAACTAACAGCGTTACTAGTAAGCGCTATTGGATTTTTTCGGACCCAATTAGAAGTAGAAAGAATTCGGTACTGGGTAGACCGAGGGAGGATGGCTCGGGTTCGCCCTGGTCCGCACTCCCGGGGCGTCTCGCGGTCATTACGACCGGAGGCGCACCCAGAGCGTACACGTTGGGACCCGAAAGATGGTGAACTATGCCTGGTCAGGACGAAGTCAGGGGAAACCCTGATGGAGGTCCGTAGCGATTCTGACGTGCAAATCGATCGTCGGAACTGGGTATAGGGGCGAAAGACTAATCGAACCATCTAGTAGCTGGTTCCCTCCGAAGTTTCCCTCAGGATAGCTGGCACTCGCTCGATATTATAAGCGTGCGAGTCTCATCTGGTAAAGCGAATGATTAGAGGCCTTGGGGCCGAAACGACCTCAACCTATTCTCAAACTTTAAATGGGTGAGATCTCTGGCTTGCTTGAAAGTTGAAGCCAAGAGATTACGGATCAGAGT